>JAUZND010000120.1:0-14385 GCA_034780555.1 Coelogynopora nodosa | reverse complement strand
AAAAGTTACCATACAGAACAGTATACATATCTATCTACCGATAGAAATCACTAGACAAGTTTTGGAAATTCCATATGAAAATAATATCCAATAAAATTACATACAGACAGAAAAATACGCAATTAATTATAGATCACCCTATATATGAAATATCTAATCAAAATATTTATACCCTTTGTTAAAAATCCCTATAACTGTGACCGCCAAGTCAAACCCAGTCCCTTATTTTCAGCTTTGGTTTGTTTAATCTTTCCTTCCAGGTGCTATTATATAGATTTCCTTGAACTATAGAACGTGTACCTTTCGTAATATATTTTCCCCTATGTAATCATAAATGCTTTATTGACCGTGGTTTAACCCTTCCCCAATAGAAAAATAATATTTTTATTATCTCATTAAGCTGAAGTTTGCAATACAGATACTTTCTAAGTACTTTTTGAACTATTTTTCTTTTCAAATTTTTAAAAATAATTTATATTCATTTTTATGACCTGATTACGTCATAAGCTCTATTTTAGAAAAACTAAGGTAACAAACATATCTGCGTTACACCTTTTGATCAATGCTACAACCAATTGATTTTATTATTTTTTCATCTGATTCTAGATCACGAGATCCATAATAGTTTGGTATATTTATATTATTATACTACTTGTATAAATATACCATAAGTAGTATAAATGCTATCGAAGAATTATTTTAAATTATTAATTATTTTAATAAGGATGAACTTATTTTTTATATTATTGCTGCAAGTTTTAGCTCCTAATAATATCGGAAAGTAAGAAAACCCAGGCGGGTTTTATAAAATAATAAAATAATAACACCATTTTCTATGATATGTTATATTATAATAAATTCAAAATTCTATTTATAATTTTTTTAGATCGATAAAAGTATTTTAGCTACTGAGTAAAAAAAATCAGGGTCATACATTACATAGCTCAACCAAAAAAACAATTTATTTGAGAAAAAAAATAGTATGCCGACGAAGGGTTAAATGCAACAAATATTAAATCTGTTTTGTGTACATTAACCAAATTTTGATTTTACCGGAAAGAACTTCTGACTCAATCTGTACTACGTCGAGTGAGTTTACTTATTTATTTATACATATAGCAAATATGATGTATTGTATTTAGTTTATTAACATTACCTTTTTATTTAATCACTATATATATTAGACATTTATACGTCATAATCATATTAATTATAAATTTTTTATTGTGATAATCAATATATAAACACAATATATTTATATTATAGCAAACTATAATTATCTTATTATAACAATTATTTCGTAGTTAAAATTGATACAAATTGAATTTGATATTACATTAATACGTTATTGAAATACTGTTGATATTGAATTTCTGCGTAATACTGTGCAGTGTACTGTGTATTACTTATATCTGCAATTATTATGCTCACGATGGATTTAGGATTAAGTTTAAATAAGTGTATACAGTCATAGTGATGTATATATATAATATAGTCATGTAAACATAAATTGGTTAAATATACGATTTTATAATTATACTACTCAAAAGGAGTACATTAGTCACATTATCCAAAATCTATGGGAGATGATTGTCGAATTATAATTACATTGGTGACAATTAGGATTAGTGGTAGAAGGTTTCGATGATGCATTCATACAAATATTTTGCATAACGCTAAAAATGTGTCAACAATTTTTTAAAATTTTAATCATAATACCGATCATAAACTATTTCAAAAAAGATAATTAAGAAAAGAACCATATATAATCGTTATGTATAAGTTGTGTTTATGTATAAAAAATACAGTTTTAGGAAAATATAGAATATTAAATACATGTACTAGAAAACATTTTTTCAAATAAATATCCAATAATGTTGACTTATAAATATAAATAACAGAAAATCAGAACATTACTTGTAACCTATATATCGCAACGGAATGGCATGATGGTAAGTTCTGCAAATGAAGTTTGTAAAGCCCAAAGCCAAAAGGAGAATGTCAACATCGAAGGGCCGACCAAGTAATAAATAAACCCCAAAAAAGTTTTTGATATGCAGTGTTTAGCACTCTCAATGGAGTGTTTAAGACTGTCCGCGGAGTGTTTAGCACTCTCAGCGGAGTGTTTAAGACTGTCCGCGGAGTGTTTAGCGCTCTCAGCGGAGTGTTTTGGACTGTCCGTGGAGTGTTTAGCACTCTCAGCGGAGTGTTTAAGACTGTCCGCGGAGTGTTTAGCACTCTCAGTGGAGTGTTTAGGAGTCCCAGCGGAGTGTTTAGGACTGTCAGCGGAGTGTTTAGGATTCTCAGCGGAGTGTTTAGGACTGTCAGCGGAGTGTTTAGGACTGTCCGCGGAGTGTTTAGGACTGTCCGCGGAGTGTTTAGCACTCTCAGCGGAGTGTTTAGGACTGCCAGCGGAGTGTTTAGCACTCTCAGCGGAGTGTTTAGGACTCTCAGCGGAGTGTTTAGCACTCTCAGCGGAGTGTTTAGGACTGTACGCGGAGTGTTTAGCACTCTCAGCGGAGTGTTTAGCACTCTCAGCGGAGTGTGTAGGACTGTCAGCGGAGTGTTTAGCACTCTCAGCGGAGTGTTTAGGACTGTCAACGGAGTGTTTAACACTCTCAGCGGAGTGTTTAGCACTCTCAGAGGAGTGTTTAGGACTATCAGCGGAGTGTTTAGGACTCTCAGCGGAGTGTTCAGGACTCCCATCAAAGTGTTTACAGAGTTATAGTAGTTTATTACTAAAAACAACAATGTTATTTATATATATGATATTTTCATGTCTAGAATGTGGCCAGCACCACTTCTTTACTGATATCTATGTTTGTTTCGGAGAACGTAATTGATCATGCTGATCCACGCCACCCACAGCACTTCTTGTCATGTAGTGATGAATAACTCGCAGCATTTGTACTTTTAAAAATTTACTCGATTTTCACTTGTTGGGATACTGTTTTAAAAGAAATTCTCTCAATTTGCCTTTTATTTATTCATCATATTCACAACAGCATCGCTAAACCATTTTCCAATTGTAGTATATGATTGGCATATCTTGGACAACCTACCCCTCTAGAAATGTAATATGAATTAAAATTGTCGCACTAAACTTAATTTTTTTTCTTCAGATAATCTGTAGCAGTATCAGAAATCAAGTATTTGTTGTTGGTTTCTGTTGCTTCATTTTGGCATATTTAAAAAAGGTCAGTGTCGTTTTCGATTAATTCTAGGTCGATGAGTTCGATTTTCTTAACTTTAAATTGATTAGAGGCAAAATAATGGTAGTTATCGATCATGTAAGTACAGTTGTTGATTTTTAATACATTCATATACAATTAAATACATTTTTATACAATAATTTATTCCTAACTGTAAAATATTTGTAACTGCAAATGTAAATTAAGATATACTGTTCAACAGTTAAAAGAGTTCAAACAGTTACAATTTCTTTTTGAATTTCACTTCCAATTCCAGCCAATATAATTGTATTATTATCATTGTCTAAATAATGTTTGCTCTATTGAATGGCAATGTGCTTTTTAATTCAAACTATTAAATCACAGCCTCAAACACTTTAACTTTGATACTGATATCTCTTAAATCTTGTGTGACATCGGCAGCGTTAATGATGAGGTTTGTCATTAGGTAAAATAAAATGTGAATTGGTAAGTGAAGACGAGTGTGTACGAATACGACCGT
Organism: Coelogynopora nodosa; assembly: GCA_034780555.1. Taxonomy (NCBI): domain Eukaryota; kingdom Metazoa; phylum Platyhelminthes; order Proseriata; family Coelogynoporidae; genus Coelogynopora; species Coelogynopora nodosa. The sequence goes on along the minus strand of JAUZND010000120.1, from coordinate 10,692 downwards.
TCGTGATAATAGTTAGAAGTAGAATGCACTTTATTTGCAACGTCTCTATTTAAACGTGAGGGGCGTAGGATGGGTTATTGTGGGAGGGTTGTGCCGTTATGGAATTTTATGGAGATTATCCAGAGTCGTCATAACTCCTACTACTGTCAACAATTATTGAATTATTAAAAAGGCTAAAGCTGTATGGATAATTATTAGCGGAAGTACATTAAATGAATATAGTTCAGTATGGTATAATCGATTATAGATCATATATTATTTACATCTACGTTATAATATTTAATATGTATATATATATATTTGATATACACAATATTTGAAAATAGTGCTAACAACTTATTTGCACAAAAAAGTTAGATCAATGTACAAATAACAAAATAATGTAACAACACATGTACCATCTTTGAATTCTAACATAATTATTTTGTGTTTGCAGCACAATGTATCAGCATCTCATAACTAAAACAAATAAACATTATTGTATTGTTTAATGCTTTTATTCAGTCATTTAAGCTACATTACATTAATACCTTTATGTGTACTTTGGCATTATTATAGGTTTCCTAAATTAAATTCAAGTGTCACATTGGAATAATACCTATTTGTTTTAAATAGTCTAGGACTTTGTCTGTATTGGCTAATTCGATGTTTTACTAAAACTAAGTATTTCATAACAAAATACGTGTAATTTAAAATATAGTCTACGTATTTCATGATTATCAGTATCGAAACATTAACAAAGTCAAGGTTTGTATGTTTTAAAAATTAGCATCTTTACAAAATCATTATATGTGAGCTGCATCAAGGATCTTAAGAAAATCAGTTATAAGCTATAGATAAATCTAAGGAAACTATCTAAGGAAACGAAATTAAGAATCATTTGATTCAAACTTTCTAAATACAAGACCAAAAGTAAATATTTGATGTTAAGGTTGAAAATAGTTTTTAGAGAAAAAATCAATTATATTTCGATTCATAGCTTGAAGGGCTAACTTTATTTAATTGTAACAGCTGTAGGTATAGGCACAAAGTGGATAGATTTAGTTTTGAATATAGAAAAGCTAAATAGGTAAATTAAAACAAATTGTTTGAAAATTCTTAATTGAGCAACAACAAGTTTTACTGCAATGTAGATTGAAGAGCCAAACAACTTATGCTAGCCATGATGTGGAAAATGGTATAGATCGATATTTACATAGGTACAAAATAATATAGTGTATGATAAGAAGAACCATGTGAGTAGAGAATGGTCCTCTGCAATCCTTTAAATTGTTATGGCTAAGCACATAGTGGACCATGTTGCAAAACATAATCTGTAGGATAGTTAACACTGCCTGTTAACCTATATATTGCACTGGGACTTTGGAAGCCATCAGAGAGTAAATTTATTCATAAATAAAAAACAAATAAAATGTTTCACCTGAAATTTCGTGATTTTGTCTTAAACTAAGTAAATTACATGAAAATATACTTGAAACTACATTAACAAGTTTCTGCAGGGATTGTTTTTTTAATTATTTTTTAGTTAGTTCCGTTAAATATTTAATTAATTTAACTATTTTGTGATTGCTACTGATAAGGAGAAAGTATATAATATTAATATAGATGCTAAAGGCGTAAATCTAATTTCTGGAATTCACTTTAGAAGTTGATCAATACATTTATTTAAACATTGGTGATATCATACCAGCAACGTTCACGTAGGTAGACATAGCAGATTCGGGAAGAATTATTACACCGTGTGCTTGGCTGTTAGTTTCTGCAAATATAATGCATTCTTAAATATTACCCGTGTAGTATTATAATAAGTGTCGTAGAGAATATAATAAGAATCGTAGGATATTAGGTCCTAAACAACTTTGCCATTGCAGTCTTTCTGTCTGATACAATATTTGTCCATTTTTGGCAGCAATATCGACTGCATCGACTGGTGTTACCTTCATGTTCCTCGATTATAACTTCTACTACTTTTATTTAATATAACATCAGATCTTCTAACTCAACACTAACTGTCAGTTTCGTCTATAAAATCCCTTGGGAAATATATTTAATTACGAGCCATAATACGCAGAGTGACTAGGAGATTACAAAAATATTCAAAAGGCCAATTATAATTTGTAATTTATATTATACATATAATAACAGAACAACTATACAATACATAGATTCAAACTGTCTTGCGCTAAGCTAACCTTTTAGTGTTGGAAAGGCATCTTTTTATAATATATTTTACCGCAGATATTTAAAGTAATGCGTTTGATGTAGTCAATAAACCCACATATATTTTTAATTAAAAAGAGGTAGGCTGGACATAGGTAATGTTTTTTTATAGAATACATTTCTAGTATTATATCGATTAGTAGTGGATTCTGATTTCTATAATTAACATTTGTCAAATATTTGTTAACGATTGTCAACCGTTATTATACAATGAATTTATTGTCTCAAAATTGTCACTTTCTAAAATATATAATTGTACTATGTTTTATGGCAAAATCAGAGCACTATTGCTGTGCAATGCAATGATGCAAGTCAACCCATTCACATAGAACAGCAGAAAGTTTTACGTTATATCAATTTTTTATACACCAACCGGTTTTGAAGTCCTGAAAAAGATCCCTAACCAACTTTCACTTTAACCATAGAACTTCAAAGCGCCTTTATACCCCTAAAACTAACAAAGGGGTCAAAGTTTTAATTTCTGAAGTGGAGTTATCTTCATATTTTTAAATTTGTGTAAGAGTTACAACTTTTTTTTGGAAAATGTTTTAAAATAGACTAGACTACATAATTTTTAACTAAATTAAACGATAACCATTATTTACATACTGGAGAAAAGTGAGGATCAATATAACTTCCCCCTTTAAGTGCTCTATTCTATATATATATATATATATATATAGTGTTTAGGTCATTTTCAAGTGCCAGAAAGGCTTATTATTAAACAAAATTCGTTGTGATTAGTTTTTTCAAAATTATTTAGAATATTAAAATAAACGATTAGAAAAAAAACAGTTTATTTTAATTCCTTTAAAAATATATAGTATTTAAAACATCGTTAAATATAGTATGTTATAAATTTCAACTGTTGAAATATTCATGGAAGGTATTTATAAATGTGAAAGTATAGCCCAGAAATAGTCTGTTAGCAAAATAAAGATTCATTTAGTTAAACTTTATCATAATATGGATCACGTCACATAATAATAATAATATTAATACAATTAAAACGTAAATACATAGATTGAGTATATAAATAGATTTCACTATATATAAACATAATTCATATAAATAATTCTCAATACATCATACAAATGAACAATTAGTGTTATGTTAAAAAATTATATTTCAATTAATATATTCGAAATTATATATGTGTAAATTATTTGTAATGACTAAGTGTTATATTGATAAAAAATAATTATAGTTACTATACGCAATATTAGTTGAAACTATGACGGTATTGTAAAAAAAGCTTTAACAAAACATGCGTTATGCTCATTTATTTATTATTGTTTGATATTTTAAAATATTATACATTATTGTTATAAATTAATCACAAACAGTTAGATACACATATAAAGAAAGAAGCATGGAAATGTATATAAATATAGAATGTATTTTAATGTTTTTTTTATGTAAATATATAATAATAATTCACTTGTTCTGATAAAAATTACGAAATCCAAGTAACAAGGCAATTATATAGTAGGTACTGAAATATGTTATAGATAGGAGGAAGAAAACTCTAGAATGAGAAAAAAACATCTGATATAATGCTTTACACTTCCATATAATTTTGCAATGATTTATACGAAATCACTTCTTTTAGAAATGTCTATACTCGATAATTTTGGATCAGTTTCAGATGAATCGGAGGTGGAAACTATAGAAACTGTTTGCTGAATTACAGAAGAAGAGCTGTCGTTGACAGCAGAAGAAGAACCATTTCTCTTTCGGACGGAAGAACTGGGATCACTGGAACCAAAGGCAGCTAACCTGTTTATTAACCCTCCACCACCATCTCCCTCGGATATCACTGGTTTTGATTCCTGTGGCAAAGCATTCATTGAAGTTGGCTTCTTTTCTAGAGTAGACGACTCAGTGGAGGGCAGAGTGTTGTGATTGTCTAACTCATCATCAATCACCTGCGTATTCTGTTTATTCCAGTTGAATGACACCTTTTTTGTTGTGTTCGGTTGACCAGGTCGCTTCGACTGTTTCGAATACGATAAATCCGAATCGTCGCCAGGAATAACCACCGGACAGCCTTCACAGGCAGCAGCACTCATATCATCCAACTCTGTCGGTTTCAAGCCAATGGCAGGCATTCCGACCGCCCGCTGATAACTGGGCGGTTGTCGAGGCAACAAAATCGAGTCAGAAACACAAGCAGCGGATTCTGGACTAGTGATCTCATTGCATACAATCTTTGACCGGTTTTCATTGTCGGCGCCGACAGGAGCGCCTGTGTTATTCGAGCGGATGATTGTGGCGGGGCTACTGTTACCTGATTCGTAAAAATGGAATTCGTTGTCAGGGTGTAACAGTTGGTCGTTATGTAGAGCATTGTCAACATCGAAGCTTCCACTGGGATGTGAGCTGTTCTCAGAATCAAATTTCTTATTCAGACGACTTAGGGATCGTTTGCTACCTCGATTTCGAATTTTATTTGCTGAATCAAAAAACAACAAATAATCGAAATTAGAAAGATAATTAATTCAATTTATATATGTATAATACGCAGGTATGTTGGATGATGTCAAGCGGATACTAATTTTAGGTTCATAAAAAATCTTAAGCAATTATAACTATATTCACATATTATTAGATTATAATAAGTCATCTAAATGGCATTTTTTACGAATAATAAAATAATTTTAATTGAGTAATGTATATCTACGATATATTAAATATAACACACTTATTATGACAAAACTTATTATTCGCTCATATAGTAAATATATATATCTGCAATTATCAATACAAAATATGTTTTCTGTATAAAGAAGAATAATTTTACTTAATATAATATAATCAAACTGGTTTAAATTAACTAGAGAGTTAAAATACTATGCACACATTTGATATATAAACTGAGGGATCATAAATAGTGGTACAATATTTTCGTATGCAGAACTTGTTTCATTCTATACATCATCCAACAGCATACGTACTCGACTTTTTATCAATATGCTCTGGCGTCTTCATCCCATTCATGCGCAGGATCTCGAGTAGCTCGAAGCGGAAGGCGCTGATGTCCCCCTTGATCTCGTTGAGGTCGTCCTCGGTGACCCCTTGGTTGTCGTCCTGCTTCTGGCGCTGCATCAGATAGCGCTTGACCAGGTCTACCATCACCCGCTGATAGCGCTGCTCAATCTCGTTCACTTTGGTGACGATTTTCTGGTCAAAGTAGAGATTCGGTAATAATTCGTAGTATATCATCAAATTTTAATCCTTTGCAAATACCCTAAGCATTTGTGAAAGAAGAAAGGATATTTAGAAATGTTTATATCTGTTCGAAAATTGAATCCAAAAGTAACTAACTTAGAAAATATTTAATGAAATAAATACCAGGCCTACATGTGATCATAAAAATGTGTGTGTGTGTGTGTGTATTTCAATTTTTGTATTTTAAGCAATTTAAGGAAATTTCATTTTTGTAGTGATTCTGATTATTAGGATTATTTCAACAGTGCACAATTAAGGCTTAAAACTTGGGTAACAAAAGTTAAAATGTTCTTTAAATGCACCACACCTTTACTTTATAGTCCTAAAGTACCTTAAAAAAACTTAAATTGCACACCTAACTACATCAAAAGTATACTCACTGCAATATTTTGATATGACGTGACCATCTAACTATGTTATCCTGTGGTGTGAACAATGAGAAATCATGAATCCATATTGTATATATAAATTGCCTATTATTGTTAGGAATTTAGAGGGAAGAATTACTAAAAAGAAACCAAAATAACCATAAAAGAATACAGTAGGAGTCCAAAAAATGTCCTAGGAAAATCGATGAATAGTTCATTTATAAAGCAAAGACAGTTAATATGATTCAATTATAATTGTTTTAAAACTGTTAAATACATAAAGGTACATTTATGTCAAATAGTTAATTAAAATTAAATAAATTGACTTATCTATAAAAATGGTAACTATTTTTAATATTAAATAATAATATTTTATACTATTATAATACTACTTTAATTTAAATTATACATAATATGTCCAGAAGTTAAAACAATAATAATAATAAAATTCGAAATATTTTTCTGTATGGAACGATATATGAATCTATTATATAATAGTAGTATATATGGAAGTAATGTCAATTTCGATGTCCCGAATTTCATTATTAAAAAAATTCGGGAATTTATAATTTAATTTGCTTACAATCTCAAAACTTATTTACTTACTTTGATACTCTGCCAACGGCTCTTTTTCCCTTTCTTTTTACAAAAACAGTTGTCCTTAACCCATGAGAAAACATACAAAAAGGATTTGGGACTGGGAATTATATTGAAAGGCGCCGGCAGAGTGCCACCATCTTGGAAGTAGCTGATCCATAATTTAGAGCGCGAAAATTTCCACTCCGTGTCAGCCTGTTCCTAAAATGATTTGAAACTGAGATTAACTGGAAAATAATATTGAATAGCATTTTTATTGTTTTCGTATTAAATTTTTCATATGTTCTCGTATTTTCTCACAGAAAAATTTGATAGTGTAATATACTGAAATAATATGTTGCATAATACGCGCTATTAAATGTAATTTTCCAATTTATGAGCATTTTAATTTTTTTATTTCCCTTTACTTCTCATATATGCAGAACATGTAACTAAATATCAGTATATATATATATTTTTCTTGGTAATACTTCTGTAAATAAATAAATTTTAATTTTTAAAGTTTAATAAAAAAATAATCAAAACACTAAATTTGAATTAATGTATAGAATTATATATATTCAGCAGTATTGATTATTGCACAATATTAAATAATTTTATATATCTTAAATTTAACTGTAGCCTAATATATAAAATATATATTCAAATATAATTAAATTAAATAGCACACCTAACTACATCAAAAGTATACTCACTGCAATATTTTGATATGATGTGTTCATCATTGCAATTAACATATTAAGCAGGACAATCAAAGCAATGTAGGAATAACTGCCAAACATTAATTTACCTGAAATAAATTGTTGTTAAGGGAACAATAATATAAACAGGATACATAAATTAGTATAAGAGTACAGGTGCAATACAATTATAAAATAAATACGTTAAATTTTGTTAAGTCACGTTTTATTTTTCAGGCCCATTTTTTAACATATATGTATAGGATATAAGTAATTAATGGAGACTATGCAATAATATTTAATAGCTTGAGTCACCGTTTACAAACATATACCGACATTAAAAGGAATATATACAAAATAATTTCACATTATAATGAATAATAATTAATATATCCGATAGAAAATCAGAAACAATTTTTTTTACCAACAATCAAAATAATAAAGAAAGTAGATTAAGTGTATGACAACGTCAGTATTGATTTTAATTACTCGAACTGTTGAAATGTAAATATAGTGATATATATTTTAGAATATATATATATATTTCAATGTATGACTCGTTAAAATAAGGATTTACATTAAAAAATACATTTCAATAGATATGTCGCTAAACTGAGGATTATATTTTGACATTTTTAGTATATATTTACAGATAATTAAACAATATGAATTCTGTTTATTTTCACAACCAAAATTATAATGGCTTTAGGATTAATAAAACTATTTGTAATTACATTACATTTAGTCAAAAAGCAGTATGATAAAATAATAAATTCGCAAATTATCAAGATTGAATTAATAGTAAGCTGGTATAAAGAAAAACACAAGATATACAAAACATAATGTATAAAGAAAATAATCGAAGGATCAGTGATTAAGCAGAAGAAAGGGTATAATAGAAAAAGGGTTAGGAAGACAACAAATAGACAGATTTAGGAAAATGAAATTAAAAACGTATAGCAAAATTGTACACTGTAATGAGGTCATAAGACTCAAAGAACCAGGAAAAAGACAAGATGGCACAGAGAAGGAAAAAATATGTTACACAACTTACGATACTAGACGCTACTCTATTGTTATCACAAAATAAATCGTTATTAAGATTAATATATATTTGTTTATTCCACAACACCACTAGTTTGACGATTGAAACTATGCTAAATAGGAGTTAAAATAGATAGTATGACCAGTATTAAAGAATTAATTACATTTAACGATGTCGGCTTCACCATGGCAGTTCACTTTGCCAGTTTCACCGTGGCAAACATTTATTACAATCTTTACATATATAAAATTCGGTAGACATGGTCGGAAATGTTGTATGAGTTACTGACTACATTGCATTTAAAGCTATTGGGATAATTAAATGTTACAGTACATATTTACAGATTATTTATGCGTAAAGTAGTCCAACATTAATTAGTATTAAAAAATAATTAATATAATTTTTTATGTCGTGAAATATTTCAATGAATATTTTGGCCGGTAACACCAAATGTTCAACAGTATCCATACTGCACGAGAAAGGGGAGAACAAACGGGAGAAGCAAATCTCCCTTAACTTAACTCAGAAAGTAAAGTTTTGCAACTTTTAGAATTATATTTATTTTCAAACATTCAAGAGGGGTCACGTGAGTGTCCTTTACTAAATGGTTATGGTCACAACAATTAGGTTATGCAGTTTATTTATGTTAGCTAATTTAAGATAATAGTAAGGCTAACGTCGAATATTTTTTAAAATTTTGATATTTTGATAGTTGATATTTTAATCAAAAGCATATATTATTGTAAAGTATTAAATTACATTTGTTAGAAAAATCTTTTTTTTCGTACCATATTCATTGACCATTCAAAGCGCCACTAAACGATTAATACAGAGTGCTTTCTCGGACACCTCTTGGATACCTGACATTGTGCTTTGACTGCATTGCAATTACAATGCTGCTGAATGCAGTAACTGTATTAAGAATATTTGTGTACAAAACATCTTGTTTAACCTACAGTACTTGTTTTTAAGGTTGATAATATGCACACCCAATTTGTACCCCCCCTAACCGGGCGACATGGTAAATAAATCAAAACACAATAAAATGTATATGTATTGTGTAGAAAATCTTCCAACATATTTAATTCGAAAATTTATTTTGAATTTTAAAAAATTTAAGGGTGATATACCGTTGGCTGTCATCAAATCCGCAATTTTTTTATTAGCTATTAAAATTTATGTTATATATATATATATGTAATATATTTTAAAATATTTGTTATAAAGTAAAATAATTAATCCAGAGACCAGGTTAATCCAAAGTCGTCCTATCTCACTTAGGACATTATAACTTTGCTTAGTTGCGTTTTTAAAAAGTGTTAATAATATAATGTTTAGGGACATAATAATTACTTTATTCAATTATTTAAAACAGAGACATATATTTGAAACGAGTCTGGTTTGTCGTCATTTATTTATTACATGTTTTTTTTAATTAAAAAAATAATGCACAATTTTGTTTATTTCATCTATCAAAAAATGGATTGTTAAATAATGATTAAAGAAACATACTGCTATTATTACTTTTAAAGATGTGTAATAATAACAAAATAACAGTTTCAGTTAACATCAACATATAAAATCGTAAAAAAAGAAATTAAATACAGTATTTTGGTATTCGAAGAGAAGATGAGTAGTCTTCAGTCTATTGCGCTGATAAATAATTAATACGAACGAAATATTATATTTCAAATCACATCTACGATTGAGAGTTGGAGAATTGGATATGTTCGACAGAGGTATACGCTATGTAAAGGTTTTCTTTTATCAACTTTATGAACGAAAACATTGATACCCTATTTGATAACAATTAACATAGCAGAAATACAACAAACCCAATTAAAACCATAGTTTCGCCCTCCTCTCTTCTTCTAAAACAACACAACACCCCGACAAGATCGCAAGACCTCAAAAAGAAGGGGTCACATCACACTCATCCACAAATCCATCATTTCAACCCCAGCACACCAACACTTATTGCACTCACCGAACACCAATTATTCGACATCCACATGTACAACCAAAACATTACCATTCACAATATCTGCATTCCAACCGACATTCTCCCTATTATCACACACAGAACATTCCTATACACCTGAGTACTCGTCTATCTCCACACTCCATCACACCCTATAACCACCACCACCACCTCCTTCATAACAGAAAAATTATCAACCCCAAGCGCAATGTCAAACAAATCATTTACACAAAACACCAACCACTTCGACGATATGACTGGAGAAGTCTTTGAGGCTCGCGAGTTTGAACCATCGCAGGATAATCTCAAAGCAGGTGGTTCGCCAACGCTTCGTGGCCCGCAGTAGCCTTTGCTAGATGGCTAATGAAACCTGCGAAAGTATTGGGTTAGCAGCCCAACGACGCTTAGAGTTCCCCCCTGTCGCTACCGCCGCGAGGCAGTGGAGGATCAAAGGGTGGAGTGTCAACCTCTCTTTGAGGGGGGTAGCTGTTGTAGTGGTTCTGAAACTGTCTGTTTGGAACACGCATTGAACACTATTCGTTCCATTGGGCAGTTTGACTTTACCGTGTA
>JAUZND010000119.1:0-14385 GCA_034780555.1 Coelogynopora nodosa | reverse complement strand
TCCTCTCCCTCCCACTTCCTCTCGTGGAGAGTGTGGTCTGACGGTGGCTGTCTTCCTCTCTCTCCCACTTCCTCCCGTGTAGAGTGTGGTCTGACGGTGGCTATCTTCCTCTTGATCGTCGCCTACTTCCCCTCCCATCCTCCCACTCCGCCATCACGCTCGGCGGCCACAGGAAGAGTCCGGCTTATTCAGGGAGCCAAACTAGTTATCAAGTGAGGCGACCAGTCAAATTGAAACAATCTATGTCCTATACTGTAATGTTTTCAACAAGATACTTTGATTTGTAGAAGTTAACATTAACTGAATGTTAGTTAAATTAATTAAATTTAATAAATTTAAAATTATAAATATTATAATAATATTATTATAATAATATTAATTAATTTTTTTTAATTAAATATTCAAATGATTAATTAAAAAAATTAAATTAATTAAAATGTTAAACGCGTTTCGATTTTTATGGAACTCATTGGTCACATGCGGAGTATTGAATCGTGGATCTCACGAATAGCATTTTGAAGATACATGAAACACATGCGGTTCGATACTGATTTCATTTCACTGATTAGTTCTATATACTATATCGAGTGAAACCCTTTTGGCATTTGGTCATAAGTCATATTAAATTAATGTTATCTAATTCAGCTATCTTATCATTGCTCAGTTGATCTCAGTTATATGTAGGTGTAAACTACATTGATCTTTTGACTAAACTTTTATTATCTACCTCAGCTTGGCAAGTATAAAAAACATAAATAATGTATCACTGAATGTATAATATAATTTATATTTGAATGCTTCTATGTATAATTAACTGCAATGTCTGCATATCTGTATTAATGTTATCACCTTTCATCTGTGTCGTTGAAACACAAATTTATAATTGTTTATTCAGCTGTCAATTTCAGTTGGGTGTCCTCACACAGTATTCATTGACTGTCCATATCGATTCTTGTCCTTGACAGAAACGGCAACTTCTGCCTGCTGCTCATACCTGTAGGTCTAGTTGGTGTGTACTCTGGCTATGGAGGGGTCATGACTGAAGCTCTCAGTCCACTCGACATCGATCAGGTGAACTGGCTGCACAATGTGGCCACGATCACTACTTTTTTTGTTTAATGTGTGTTTGTATTTTAGTAAAATAATCATTTGCTTATTATTGACGGTAAAAGTTAAGCTTTAGTTGCAAATAATAAATCAAGTTTATATGATAATATGGTTTATAAATCGTACTTTTACATTTATTTTTATATTAACAGTCGAAAAGCTTGCCAATAAAAAAGTCTTTGAAGTACGGCCAAGGGGCTAAAATTACTATTTTTTTATCAAGTAGTGTTGTTTAAAAATAATTCCACTATTTAATCTTAAATTTGAACGAATTGAACCAATGGACGTTTTTCACGTTTCAAAGTATTAGTCACGTGTCACGTATCGCAATGATAATATCATCATTTGTCCAAAATAATGTTTAGAATCAATATAGTGCTAGATGATCAAAGAACAAGCACCAAATCGACTGCCAAATATAGCAACAACATTTTGTATTAATATCTAGATACTTTTAAGGGAAAAGAACAATCAGGACTGAACTTCAGGATGGTCAGGCAAAAAGAACGTGTTTCCATCAAACAAGAAATATTAATTTCTATAAAATAAAAAATAGCTTATACTCAATAAAACAGGCCTAACATATAATAATGTGAAAAACATCATATTTTAAATATTAAAATAAGTGAAAAAATATTATACGAAAAATATTTGATAATATTATCCCAAATGGATTATACAATAGCTTTAAAATAACCATCATTACAATTTCTAACTTCAATTTAATACTCCCAACTCTTTTCTCTCCTCTCTCTTTATATTGATAATTTTCTCTACGTCGCTTTCCCCTTTTCCCCTCCTTTCCTCTTCTCTCTAGGTGACCGCTGGCTGGATAGGGTTCATCTCCGTACTCTCCGGTTGCCTGGCAAGCCTCGTAGTGGCTCAACTCGCCGACCGCATCAAAGGCCGGATGAGGGCCTTCCTCATCCTTACAGTGATCGGAGCTTTCCTTTCCTTTTTCTGGCTTACGCTTATCAACTTCCAAGTTTTACCAGGAAATACAGGTTGGTTGCAGCGGGGCTACCATGTTCTCTACACTTTGGGTTGGCAATTATTGTTTTCCTCATAATATGATATTCAATCTCTTTTTCAATTTAAAAAATTCTAAATCCGACGCAGTAATTAATTATTCGGATATCTGTTTGAATTTTAATGTTATTTTTATAGATATGTTTTTCACTTTGGTCATTTATTTGACTTATTTTCTTATCACTGTTATATGGTTTTAGTTTGCTTCAGTTGCTAATTGACTGTTTTTATTTCAATTATACTTTTTTCATAATTTTTTGTATGAAATTATTGACTATTTTAACTCGAATATTATTTCATTATTATAGTCGTCTTTTCGAAATATGTAAATAGCCTGTTGTCACTGAAAACTGAAGCGAGCGTTCCTCTACCAGGATTCCTAAATTTAAAGTAATTTAATTATATATTTATTTTACTATACTATTTTTGTTGTGTAATAATTATACTATTTTTTATATTATTAGTAGTATAGCTATTTAACGTTATTTTGTAACAACTATATTTTTAAATATATTAAATGTTTTACTGTTTACTATATTTTTATATAATGTTTTTATTACCACACAGTCATCTATATTTTTATAAAATAAATAGAAATATATTTAATTTAGTTATTTTATTATAATATTTATTACCTGCAAATTATTTTTATTACAATGATAAATGAATTATATAAATAATTATTTATTAACCAAATTAACTTAATGATTAACTTCGAACAATTCTTATTAAATAATCATTAAGCTATATATCTTGCATCATAAAAAACATCCCAATATCCTAAAAATTGGTACATTATATTGACCTTTTCTTTATTCGAAATTCATAAATAAATTTTTATCACCTTCAAAAAATACCATTTTAACTTTGATAATTATATGTATGACACATAAACATTTCTTAATGTTACGAAGCCCATCATATAACTTGACGAAGTAAACTTTCCTGTGGAATTCTTTCAATGTGTCAAAAACAATTCACCTTTCATGTTCTATCTTCATCCGTCTGTCTACCTGGTCAGTGTTGATAAAAACATAATTCGCGCTCTACAGGTTTCTTTCTCCCATTTTTCTAGGGTTTACTTCATTTTATACTTTAACTTATCCAACTTCTCGTCGACATACAAAAACAAAGCTACATATATGAGTTCAAACACTTTGATTGCAATTATTATTATTGCAGTGTTATCATATCGCTACTAGGCAATATCCCTGTATGGGATAATTAAAACGTGTAGCATATTTAATAAATTCACACATATTATTAGTCACATGAAAGAAAGAGAGAGGGATAGAGAGAAAGACGTATGGGAAGCTTGTTGTTGGGTAACGCCCAATCTAGCCACCTCTTTACCCCGCGTACATGGTTGCATGTTACAAATAAGCGTATCGTAGCTACAGATGGAACAGATTACGTCAGAGAATTGAGCGAGAGTCATTTGCTTCATTAGGTTTTCACATACCACATTATAAGATAGAATTTAGCATTGATGAGTAATTTATTTATTTACATTCTTTTTATTTGTTATAGCTTACCTCTTTATCGAGTCTAATTGCAGGAAGGTTTGTCATTCGTATGGCTTACTGTACATATTGTTTTATTGTTAGAGATATCATATCATTTTTCTTATTCGATTGCTTTATGTGTCAACAAGTATTTCATACGATTGAGAAACTTAGTATGAGAGTTTATCTTATTCTATTAAGACAAATCATTAAATTGCATCTATAATTAAAGATTACACCGAACGGGTTTTCGTTGAAGGTTATTGAGAAAATATTTTACTCTAGATTGAACAGTTTCTCTTAAATATTTTTTAAAAAATTGAAACTTTCTCAGTTTCTAGTATCATAGCTTCAAATGTCACAACTAAGTAACCCAAAACTAAATAATTTTTTAATGCAATAATAATAATATTTAAAATATTTGTAATAGTAGTGTTAGTCATTTCAACCGGTTAACTAATGGAGACCAGAAGGACATATTTCATTATTATCTTACTTTTCAGTGCTGTTTTATCGCTTCATTACTATTTCTGTTCATACCTCATGTCGACATTCTTGTTCAGCGGGTCCTTGTTTTATTATTCCACTAAAATCTTTTTCTAACGTTGATATTATCAGTTCAGTATTGTTCCATGTTCTAACGTTGGTATTATCAGTTTGGTATTGTTCCATGTTCTTACGTTGATATTATCAGTTCGGTATTGTTCCGTGTTCTAACGTTGACATTATCAGTTCAGTATTGTTCCATGTTTAGGCATTTAAATACGTCACTACAATAAAATGGTGACTTAAAATATATTTTTACAATTTAAATATACTAGAGTAACATACAAAAGGAGTAGAGTTGTATTATTGTACAATGTTTGTGTGTTTTTCTAAAAAGTAAAAAATACACAATCTTGATTGAAAAATAAAACACGCCTTTTTAACTAAACCGACCTTAACTTAAAAGAGTTGAAAAAGACAAGACGTAAATAATTAAAGCATTTTAAATTATTGAAACCTCTGCGGAATTTTATTTAGTATTAAGTATAAGTTTATTTGCTATAATAGTAGTTAGCTGGCTAATAATTAGCTGACTGTATCGATCTTGTTTCATTTACGCTTCACCTCCGTTTATGTTCGTCTGCCTGCTCGCTATAGCAGTGGCCGCCTGTCCCCCTTTATATAGCCTCACTGGTTCAAAATGACTGCTCGGCCACCCACCACCCACCCATCCACCCACACCCAACAGTTCGGAACTGAATTGTCTACAAATTTAATAATGATATTAACAAGTAACACACATCCGGCGATGGCCTGTCGCATCATTTATAGATCATACTATTATGTAGACCGTAGAGGCAATAATTTTTTGTTCAGCTGCTACGCTGTAGGTTGTCGTCTGTTTATATCTCGTTGTATTCCGATAGTCGAATTGCTCGGTTTATTTTTTATATGGTTGCATGTCAACAATGAGAAATGTCGAATATATATAATGTTGTTTATAAAATAATATTTTCTATTAATTTAATAGGTTTGATTTTCCCTTATTAGTTATATTATACAGTTAGTTTCTCCTTATTTAAAAATACATTTTTAAAATAGTATTATTTTAATACAAATAATGTTATAATTAAATTGATTTTTTCTTCTTCAATTCTTCATTTTTAGGCAGTATTTGAATTTTGTGAATTATGGAACATTTATTGTTGATTAAATTCTTAAAATCGTTTCCGGTACGTAGAAGCCTATGCATTATTTGTATTGGATTAAAAATAAAGTACATTTGAAAAGTATGATAACTAATAATAGAGGTATAATGCTATAGTCCTATATTTGTACTGTAATTGACATTGCTTAATCTGATAACAATTTTTCTTTTTCTTTCCTCTTTATAGAATGATTTTATCCATAAAATAAAGTGTTAAAATATTTATTTCCTTCTTAAATACAGTCTAACACCAAGTCGCATGCACATTGTATCTATTTTTATATTCATTGATATGTCTACTCACATTAAAATACATACTTCTGAATCAAATTAAAGTATTAATAAATTTTGAGACCGGAATTATAATTGATAATCTGATTGCGCAGATCAAAATAACCCATGAATTGGTAACGGGATTAATTCTAAGTAATTTAAAACTAGTTCGTTGAAATAAGTTGTGTCAATTTGTTGTCAGTGATGGACCCTGGAAAAGTTATCTCACCTCGTGACGGCCAAGTTGAAGCTTCTTTGTATTATGTAAACACCGATTAACCGTATACCCCTTCATTGCTACACTCCACTCCTCTTATGACACTGATCCTGACTAGCGAGAAGATAGTAGAAAGAAATTCTTTATTTAGAATTGTATTCTAAAGATTGTATCTAAAATTGTATCTAACAAGATATACATGCACTGTATATATATATACATATATAGGCTTACGCTGATATAAATAAATGATTTTATATTGATACCGTGATTATGGGCCAAGTTCTGCTGTGTTTAAGTCTATATGTGTGGTGTTTATAAAAGTGGTGAATACCAATTGAACAGGGGGAGCATTTGGTTAAGAATTCTAAAATTTGTTTATAATTTATTCTGTATGTATTATCATTCAAATTGAGTATAACCACTATTGTAAAAATCATTTAATTTACATTGTAAATTAAAGTGAGGTACTTGTGGTATTAAATGTTACAAATTGATGAAATAAAATTATACAATTTATAGAAATGAGAGATTGAAATTTGTACTTGTATTAATTAAACTTCATCACATAACATGAAGAACTAGCATGAACGGTTGTCAAAATAGAATCAATAGACAATGGAAACAATAAAATCAATTTATCATGGCATTCATTTATATAAAAGAAACCATGATTGTTTTTAAGTTCAGACTTGATTGTCTGTATTTATTTATAGGCTATCATAAATTTATTTTGGTTTTTGTTCCTGCCGTGGTACTCCGAGAGCCCTTTTCCAGGATTCTAACAACACCATATTATAATATTATAATATAACACCAACAAATCTAGACATCTCATCAATCCAGAACTAATCACTGATGTTATACTATTCAAATGGCTTTTTTGACGATTTGTTTGGGGTTTTAATAAGTACTACTTACAATCAAGTCATTAGTAGGGAGACTAGGGTAACTGATGAGAGCTGAATATAGCTCGAAACCGGTAGTGCTCTGTCTCTCCGCTGTTTGTACAGACTCTGCGCTTAGTGCTTACTTATTACACTAATTGTTTGAAATCGATTGAAATTGATTTTATTGTTTATATTTCGATTTTCTTTGTTTACATTTCCTTGGCCGTTCAATTGCTATTGTAATTTTTCATTATTGTTTAGTATTTTTAGTGATCTAAAATTATTATAAGTGAAAAAATTATTAATTGATTTTTATTTCACTTTTCAAAATTGAACAATATTTTGTTTAAAACAATCTCCAGTTTTCAATTATAAGGTTTCATAAAAAACAAGAAATGCGAAGCTAATTTGAAAAGGTAATCAATTTTTGCTAAACGATTTAAATTAATTTTTTTCTATTTCATTAATTGGTTAAGAGTTTTCTGGTTTTTTTTCACATAATTATTTATGTCGTTGATAAAAGCTGATATCTAAAATAATATATCTTTATTTCAAATAAATTCCGAAATAATCTTATTTCATTATGTTCGCCAGAAAGCACTTTTTCTACTTTTGTAATTGTAAATAGCTAATTGTTTCGTTATTCTTGTTTTAGTTGTTTTTATTAGTTTTCTCAAATTATAGATTATTTTTTATATTAGTCATTTTTGTCAATATCCCGATAAATATTTAGTTTTAACATCGTGCACAAGATGGTTATTATGATTTTAACTGATACGATATGTTTTCTTCAATTACTTTGAGACAACTCTATAAGGTAATATTATTCGGCTTAATGTATGATATACATAATGTTATATCTGTTTAATACATCAACGGCCAGCTTTTTTTCGAATAGAATCTACTTATTGTATAGCGTTCACTTTATTTTTTATCATATTTTGTTTTTTGCTGAGTTACCCCTCACGTATATGGTGTTCTGTGGTTGTCTATTAGTAATGATTATCTTATATAGGCAGCTCTTGACTGACAACAGAGTGAATGGGAAATCTGTGGTACAAAATGTGTTATTATGCGTCAATGTAATGGCGCGGTCATGATTTTCGACCTTTTCTATCTGATGATCACCTCTTTTGTTAACCTTTCCTACTCCCGATATAGGACATTAACAGTTGTAATAATTGTCTTAATTCTGTGGTAAATAGTTTTGTCAGTCATTAAAAAGATAAGTTTAACAGATAATGTGCTTGATGACTGTGATTTTGAAGAAACATTAATTTTATTAATATTATTTAACAAAGCAATACATTAATTTTCTGTAGTGTTTTTGTTTATAATTCGATACTTGATATTATTTCCTTGTCTGTTTCAAAATAAAATTGTAAAACCACATAAAATACAAATGCGTATTTATATTGGAGAAGTTGTTTTGTATAAAAATAGTATAATAATAAAATTGTTTTTGTTAAATGATGTTACCTTTTGTGCTTTGTTTGCATAAGAAAACTTGTCATGCTGAGTTTGTTTTGTTATAAATGTGATTATTGCAAAACAGGTTTTAGGTATTCAAATAATTAAAATGAAAAGAATTTTATAAATATATGACATCTTTGTGTACATTTACTAAGATTTTTAATTCTATCCATTTTTAGATTCTAAATCTTAGATACATATAATTTTAATCTAACTCTAAACGATTTAACCTTTTGAATTTGTTCACTAAATTCGTTTGTCAAGTAATTAAAAATTATTTGATTATTCAATAGCTGTGTTGTTAAATGTGCAAATGAATGTTGAATTATTGAATAATTAATGCAGAAATTCATACTTTATTCATTTCTTATAATACCAACATTGAAATTTCGTTGAACATTTTCTTAATCAATAGAAAACTCACTCAATAGGTCTTTAATATTTTGTTATAACTGATTTTTTCATGATTTAAACTATTTTTCATAATGAACTCTCTAAAATATTGCCTTTTAAAAATATTATTATACATCAAATTAGTATTGGCATAATTTGTGTACCACTATGCACAGTGTATGTCGAGTGGAAACGATATATTATCTATCACAAGCTATATAATATATCATTATAATGTTGCCGCACCACAATCGCCACTATACTGTGCACCAATTATTCAGGCGCGTATTTAGGGCGGTTTCCAAGCTTTCTTCCGCCCTCCTCAAAATTAAGAAAATATAATAACATAAAATGACTGCCTGTATTTGTTATGGGAAACTCAATTCCAGAATACATTTTGAAAATATAAAGGTAGCTTACAATGCGGCGAATATTAGTTTTATTAGACGTAAAATACTTCAAAACATATATATATATATATTTATGTAGAGATGTAACCTCACCTGCGAGTTAGTGAATAAAGTATTTTACCTATTGTAAGTTTAAGTGTAGATTCTGCAAAATCAATTCGATAATTACTGCTTTCCTATTTCTGGATAACATAATCAATGTTTAAAAATGTCAATTGTCATTATAATAATTTACTTCTTACATTTTTGATAGTTGAATTTAGATTTTTTTGTTTATTCTATCTAAAATACGATTTATGTTTTAGCAGAAAATATAAATTCCATTGATAAAAAATACAGGAATATGATTTATATTATTATCTGTATTTAGCTTAATTTATAAATTGCCGTAATTACCAATATATAATAAAATATATATTGTATGTATATACTACGTTTAAATTTTTTTAAATTATATAATTTTTTAATGAATATTTCCGCCTTTCTTAAAACTTTTGAATTCCCCCCCCCCCCCTGTCTGAAATGCTGGATACGCGCCTGTTATTTGCCTATTTTTCCAATCTTTATGAATAATAAACTTAAATTTTAGAAAGCTAAGTTTATAATTGTTAATAATAAATAAATGTGCCATAATTTGACAGTTATTAGTATAGAATTCAGTCGTTAAGGAATTATGAGTCCTTTTTATGGCTTGAGTATGCGTGTGAACTGGGGGTAAAATGCTGTCATCTGCTTCATTCTCCAATTCAATAACATCCGGCTCTCCTTATTGTATCGGGGCTGCTTCAAATGAACAAATAAATTATCGATTAGCAGTATAGTTCCCCCTCGAAGCGTCGCTCTTCTTTTCAAGTATAAGACACACAATACTTAATATAAGCTTTTTTTGAAATTCACAAAGCGTTTCCGTCTAATCGACTACCAAGCATACATTGTTATTTTTTAAATATCATTTCATGACCATATCTATAATCATCATCATTTCCGAATTCTGCTATTCTTCAGTCTAATGGACACAGACTTATTAACAATTCTATTATTATAAATAGATACTTAGTATTAGATATTTTACAAACTTAGACTAATATACAATTAATTATATTTTTGGTCATGTATTTATTTCGTCATTCATTTTAATGATTTAGTTAACTCTACAGGGGGAGGGGTGTTATGGTATTGGGGGATACTCTATGTAATGATATTTGTTTACTTTTAGGTTGAATAAATTATTTATAAAATATGTCTACAATATTTTTAATATATTTTCTTATTCTGGAAAAGATTGGTTTGTTTATTAGAGCAAGTGATTTTGAATTGAAATTTCCCTATCAAATTAATTAACTACGTATATGTATATTATATAAATCTGACGATATATATACATTACTTTCTGAAGGTTTACTTTTAAATAGTCCTATTTTGAGTATAAAAAAACATGATTTATATTTTTGTATGATTATATTTAACATTTCTTCTCTCATTTTTACTTTTTAATTATCACAGAACACACATTGCATAGATTTTAATAGTGTTTGTCATTGTGTTCGTTTCCCACCACCCCCGAAATTGTCCACTATTTTTTTAATTCTTTTTAACAGGAGTAGAAATAGTTGAGAAGCCCTATAACTGTTTAAATAATGTGTTGTAACAAGATTTAATTTTATGAAGAAAGAACTACAATACTGAAGCGAAATTTGAGTGATTTTGAGGAAGAAAAACTATTGTATGTCTTTTATGTTAAAATATTGTATTGTTAGTTTTTTACAATGAAATAGTGACTACTTATATTTCTTTACTAATGTAAATTCTATTCAAGGTACAGTGTTCAACGGATTTATTCACTATTTTAATTTAAATCGTTCCTCTGCTTTATTTGTATATTCTATCATATTTAACTATAGAAATTAAATTGTATTTTTCAAAAGCTTCGTGCTTTGCGCGATATATTGCTACGCTTTAAAACACGAGAAATGTCACTTCCCTCCCCCCCTTCCTTTCCCCCATATATAGATGTAGTAAGCTAGTTAACCTCATTCAGTTTTTTGTGGAGTCATGTGCTGCTTGTTGGATATTTCACGTTTTGTTGTGACATAATTGCCACAATTGAAGAAAGAAAATAAATGTTTGATTTAACTAAATATTATTAATAATATATACCCTAGTATATTTATTAAAATTATTAAATTATTATTCGAAGAAGTTCATAGACAATTATTTCAAGTTGATTATTATGACAGTAATCGTTTTTGTTTTCATTTGAAGAAAAAAATTAGAATAATTGTGATTTAAATGTGGGCATTTGATTTCCCTTTACAAATCACAATTTAATTTTTCTGTGGTATTTCAAAAGTTATTAAAAATACTAATATCGTGTCTATACTGAACATATATTTTAGTCCCATCTGCGTCGTTTATCTGTCCGATAGTTTTTTTATTTCATGAAGGCAAGGATAACAACATCTCCTTCCAGTTTACTGAATTAAATGTTTATCGCACAGCTGAACAAAACTTTGTATGTGATCACGCGATAAACTAAACTATATTATTGTTGATGTCGATGTTGATGCTTACTTCATGTAAATACATTCAATTAAAGTGTATTGTTCCTCCTCATTCATTTTTTGAAAAATAATTAATTGGTAACTACATAGTTTACTCTGGTCTCGATAATTTATAAGATATTTAATTATATCTATTATAATTAATGTACCACGCTTAGGTAACATGGGCGCCATATGTTAACAATATTTAAGTATTCATAATTTGTATATAACCGTTCCTGTATAACCAGATTGACTTATATTGAAATACAATATTTGGTGATTACAATTCATTAACTGCTTTATGCGGTTGTAATGAATAAAATGTATAAATGTGACATCAACTATGACATTAATTATGACTTATATCAATTATTTGTACTTTGTTAAACAGCTTACACTGGCTTATTATATAAATAGCGATAATATTGTAATCCTCTCTTATTCAAAGTGATCTATTAACCTCAATTAGATATTCTCACCGTTTTTATATTAATTATTTAATTATATTTATTGATTAATTAATTAATTTTTTCATCCATTCTCTTATCAAATAGGTTTATTTAATCTATCAAATAACATATTAAAATTGTTATACCATTGTTGGACATTTAACCTCTTTTTATATAATTTCTTGGTATGTATTTTTAGCAATTCTGCAGTTATATACCAATATCAGTTATAGCAGTTATATACCGATATCTTTATTATTTTAGTTTTTGTTTACATGAAGGTGACAGTCTACATATACCGTTTTTTACCAAATGTATAATATACATCTGTATTTCATTGAGCTGACAGACGATGTTTGGTTCACTTCACCTATCATCTCAAATGTTTGGATAGCATGTATTCCTTATTCAAATTAGTCATATAATTCTGGCGCATGAAAAATACTTTTTAATATCAAGGTTCGATTCGTATTTTTTTTAAACTCTTGAACGTGGGGTCTTATATTTTCGAGACTTTTCACTAATTTAAATGTCGACTATGTCTATATATATTTTATTGAATTTATTTTTATATATTCGTATTATGTGATATTTATGATATTTTATGTGGTGGCTTCGTGTCTACCTAAAAATAATCAGCTGTCAGAAAAGATAGATTAATTCATCCGTCTCGTATTTTATAAGCTCACAAAAGTTATCTCAATTTTATATACAAAATATTTACTGGATGTGTCTTCAGTTATTCATTTGTGACACATTTAATTGATGTATATTATGAAGTACAATTACTGAACTACAGCTGTTGTAATTATCCACCTCTCTTTCTCTCTCTGATAATAACTAAATCTCTCTATAATTTTCATACTTATGTTACGCACTAAATAGAAGAAGACAAATACACAAAAAATACACTAAATAAAGAATACATTAATCCCCCCTACCTTTTGTTTTGTTTACTGAACAATAATGGTAAAGATGGTAAAAAGGATCTTGACATGAAAATTCTTGAACCCTTTTAAATAGCTCTTTTCAGCTGTTTCAGTCAGACATGATTTTAAACAGCTGTTCTTACTCATTCGTCTAATTAATTTACTAGTTAGAGATCTTATCTTTACATATTGATTTTCAGATATTTTTGTGATTGACTGTTCAAAATACTCTTTATATAATTCTATATTTATTGTTCAGCTAAAAATTATATAATCTTTTAATGTGAAAACAAAAATAAAAGCTTAGAACTGAAAACGGACATTAATTTTGTTTAATGAATTATGGCCATAATATTGTCTGATGATTTGTAATCATTTAAAAATTAATCTCTTTGTTGTTTTGTCTGTAATTCAACATTATCCGTTGGTGGAATAGATAATCCCGCTTTTCATTTATGGAGGTATTAAATATAATTCTTAAATAAATGTCTCAGCTATTGAGACGTCAAAGCGATACCTACCATAATTATATACTGCAATTACTGTTTTCAAGAGGTACAGTTTTCGTGCTGTATCGATTACATCTTGTAAACTATCTATTCTCAAGTATATTCTTGACTGCATCCAACAGATACCCTAATTAACGCGTAGTCCTTTTCTAATTAATAATTACTTTAAACAATAATCATTCACTAAAGGCGAAGGTCAACTCTGCATGACGCTGCAGTGCCGCACCAGAGTGATTTAATGTCTATATATATATATATATTACTCTATTATACTTCGAGTGTTGGCATGTATATACAAGACACTCCTATCTTGTCTGGTTTTATATAATCTTATCCTGTACAATTATTGTGTTGAGCAGCTATTTACTATTGATATAATACTTTATTATAGATAAAGTTAATTTATATTTGATTCCTCTATATAGTACATTCTGCACCGCCAAGTATCACACCTGGCTACGCTTTCTTATAATATATTTTCAGATGCAATTAAAGACTATAGAATTAATTGATTGATTCTACAGACATGGAGAATGTCTTTGATTTCCAGGTTGTTTTTAGATGAGAAAATTATTTATTTATTTTACTCATCGTTGTAAAGAAACAAATGCTTGGCATTCTCTATAATAGTCTATAATATAACATATTTGTAATTATAGACCATTATTTATGTAAATATGTCGCTCGATTTTCTTGAATTAATCCGCAATCACTTCTATTTGCATCGGATCAATTTACAGTTTTCTCTGATTTAATGAAATGAGGTTTAGATTTACCCGTAACATATTGCATTTCAGATTAATTAACCCTTTTCAATTGAAAAATGGAGATACAAAAGGCTTCTTAGCTTTTGAATAGTTACATGTGATGTTTCCCTTTGAGATATTGATTATTGATATATTATATTTAGATATTTATTATTGATATATTATATTTAGATATTTATTATTGATATATTATATTTA
>JAUZND010000118.1:0-14385 GCA_034780555.1 Coelogynopora nodosa | reverse complement strand
ATAATTTGATGAAAATTCACTTATATGTCCAATCGGAATTAATTAAGACAATATAGAACGAAACATACAGTGTAAGAGACCATCCAAAATTTAAAAAATGCTTTTATTTATAAAAAAATTAAAAAATATTTATGAAAATAATCAATTATTTGTGCAAAACGACTAATTAAAATATAACATTTAAATTATTATTCAAAATGTACATTTTGTATAACCAAATAATATCACAAAAGTACATTCTAAACTTTGAAATAAAGGCACCGCTGGCTTTGCCTTCCTGTATCATATTTGATTATTCTTGAATAGCACGCTATATTTGTAGTTCTTATTGCCGTGGTCACCGCAGAACAGGTTCGTTGCCTAAATCATGAGTTGGTACGACCCTGATCCGAACTGAAATGAAGCCGGTATCTTCTTATCGCGCCAGTCTACATCGTATTAAGAAAAATCAATAATTGTACCTGAATGATCGACTACTACTATTAAGATATCTCAGATCAATTCGTAAGCAGAAAAATCAAACTCACGCGCCCCTTTGGAATTCCTTGGAAATCGCGCCCTGATTGGTAATTAAATGACCACCGAATTACGATTAGAGGCTGAATCATTTACAGCATCGAGAGTGGGGGGTGGCGCAATTATTGGAATTTAGCCGGTTGAATATCTTTCTACGCCACTGTTTTTTTAATTAAAAATATCAGTTGTTACATGTGTTTTTTATATGATCAGGTCTGTCCCCAATTATTCTTCTACTTTTTTAGATTTGACAGAACTGTTTTAGTCTTACATTGTATATAGATCCGC
Source organism: Coelogynopora nodosa (assembly GCA_034780555.1). Classification (NCBI taxonomy): domain Eukaryota; kingdom Metazoa; phylum Platyhelminthes; order Proseriata; family Coelogynoporidae; genus Coelogynopora; species Coelogynopora nodosa. The sequence goes on along the minus strand of JAUZND010000118.1, from coordinate 13,581 downwards.
AGGTTTGACTTGCCATTTTATCACTCCAAACCTGTTTTACATTGAGTACAAGCTATATGTTTGTATTGTAAATTTTTTACAAATAATTTTTGTGGTTTAATAATAACTTATAATTCATTTTGTTTAACCTTTCTGCAGTTTAGTCCTGATATTAGCTCTGATTTTTTAATTTGTTTCTTATTTGACTGTCGCTTTGATAATTTCTGGTTCTACTTTTTTATTTCTATTTTCTACTTGTTTTGTGGTGATGTTGAGGATTTGAATAGGTATTCATACAACAACAAATGATATGTATGGACTATGCCAATATACAATTATAATACGTGACAGAGCCCCTCGCTTAGTTACAAAGAGAATGCATAAATTACATTTACCGAGACTTTAAACCGTATGCACGGCGTAGAACTTGGGTGACGCGTCACCCTTATAGTTCCTCTCAAAAGCATTTTTTGGTGATAAGTCACCCTAGAATTCCTGTCAAATTCGTTCATATATGCATGTATAAAATAAACATTATAAAAATAAATGTATGCACCTAATAGTGCCGTGTAGCTTGATTTTTAGTTCCGTTTTTTGATTTGGTTCCCCCATAAAAAACCTAGCTACGCCCATGGTATGTACATGTTGCCATTTATTCTTCCTGAGAAAGCACATATTATGGTGGTGGGTGGCCTTTTTATATTAAGTACCTTTTTACAAAGATGGTGTACTGTATGTAAGTTTGGTTGAAATTTTACCAGAAAATGATCTATACTATTTGTACCCATAAAGAGCAAAATTTTATCCATATGCGGCCACTTCAGTTTAAATGGGTGGGGGGCGTCCCACCTAGCGATAGACCCTCCCCTAAATGTATGTTTTATCATAAGAAGTCCTCAAATAAACAGCCTAAAAAGCTCCCACAGGGGGGAAGTTGTTAGTATTCCACACACCCCACTGTTTGTGCGCTTCCTATCTATATAATAATATTAATCTATATATTTTTTTGTTTAATTGTAAAATTTGTTTTTTTAATCAACTTCATTAATTTTTATTTATTGTGCTTAACTTATATTTTTTTTATATGTCATCTAATTATTTTTAAAGTCTGGCTAACTTTTCTGAAAACATTATCGTTATCAAGTTTGTAACAAAAAATAATATGTCGCTAATTATTATTGAGTTGTGACGGAGGAAAAAAATCCGGAGGAAAAACTGGAGGAATAAATAACTAGTTTTTTAAGGTCGGCATTAAAACAAATAACAATGTTAAAAAACAATTTTAGTTTAAAGAATGTAATAATTACTTAAAATTAGTTATAATTCATTAATTTTTATATTTCAGTACGTATTTCAGTACGTATTTTGACCATTTTTATCGTTATTCTAAAATCCTTTCCATTTGTTTTTATTAATTAATTTGATTATTTTAAAATCCATTTAGTTTATTTTAGATACTTTTGTATTGATGACCTTGAAAAATAGGTTAAATTTCCTTAGGATTTGTTCTCCGCTTTTTCCTCCGGATTTAAGTCACAACCCAAGGATTTCTAATGCATGTACATGATTTAGAGTTTACGTTAAATGATTACATAATTTATTACATTAAATAAACTATTTTTCTTTCTCACTACTGTGAAGTAGAATAGTAATTTATAGATATATTAAATCATTTAATTAATAATTGAAATATTATGAATGCATTTTATTGAATAATTTTTTCAATTATATTTTAAAAGCATTGATGAAGACAACGTCAGTTATAAAAACTTTTACTGCCATACATGAACAAACTTAGGTATATCATGATTTTAATGAAATGCCTAATAATATATTTTTAAGTGATATATTATTAATAAAGTATATCCAATGAACTATGTCTATTAAAGAACAACTATAATTAAAAGTGTACTAGGACACAAATATATGTTTTAAATTAGTTATGCTTTAGCATATTTTGAATGAAATATAATTTTATAAACTGCAAAAAATACGCCCCCGGGTGGGCTCGAACCACCAACCTTTCGGTTAACAGCCGAACGCGCTAGCCGATTGTGCCACGGAGGCAACTATATTTTGCCAAAATAATTAATGTTTGTATACCGTGGCACAAATTTTGCACTTGCTCTAGGATCCTTTTAGAGTTTTAGAGATCTAAAAATCATAGATATCTATTGAAATCGGTGGGCTATACTAATCGAGACATGTTTTGAGCGTGGTGTTTCTGCAGCGAAATATTTTTTTATAGAAAATGGCAAATAATGAAAGAATAAATAATACAAGATTCATAAATTTTATTAAAAAAATAATTAACAAATTGAGAATTAATTGACAGTAGCCTCGGAACCGGGGGCTCTAGCCCCCAGTTTTTTTAGTTGCCCTTTTTTGCTGTGCCTCTAAAAAATTATTGCGTCCTTTTTACAAAATGCTGTTAGTGAACGAGCATTCTCAACAATGAGAAGACTCAAAACTTTTCTGAGAACAACAGAGGTTGAATAATTTTGCAATGTTACACAAAGTTACACAATTTCTTCAAACTGTGCAAATCAACCTGATCTAGAAAAAGTGATCACAGAATTCTGTATGGATCATGCTTATAAAACAAATTTGTTCGGATTTTAGTGTTTATATTTTGAACTTGAACAATCAGTAGAACAATTTGAACAAACATGAACAATCAGTTTCTCAATTAATAATTGCTATATTATACATGTTTAAGCAAATCTTATAACATATGCTTAAATGTATATACAGTATTTATAGTATATACCCAAACCTATCTATGTAGGATATTTTAAACTGCATGTGTATACAGTTTTATGCACCTACTGAACTATTTTATTTCGCCAGGCTATAAGTATAGCCTCTGGTGTTCCCATTTGTATAGAATCTTAAATGTGCTACTCATATATTCTCTATTCAATAAATATAATAGTAATAACTTTTAAATTCAGTTCTAAACACGGGTGGGGTATATATACATAACTGTAAATATCTTTAATATGTAGGCCTACCTACAACTATACTCAAAAGAAACGTATGACACAACATTTATTTGTGGGGGTACACCAAAGGAAGGCGCCCCTTTCAATGTGGGCCCCCCAGTTTATAAAAGCTTCCTAGGCTCCTGTTAAACACAACTCACAAATTTTATTACACAATTAGTTGTTTATAATGATTCATCTCGTTATGCATGAGAGAGTAATGTCTGTATTCTAAGTACGCACTAAATAGTATTATACACAATGTATAGTATAATAAATATTAATTTTTTAATTATGTTATCAGGTAAACCAAAGAAATATAAGGCAAGTGTACGAATCGGGACAAATAGTGTCCCGCTTAGTGTCTCGTCGGGACTTTGTCCTTCAAATCGGGACGTTTGGAATGTCTGTACTCCATTCATTGATAGGGCCGTAGGCGGCTATGTGCCTAAGTTTTATGATCGCCTATTTTATTTGTTTTGTACAGGAACATAACCTTAGATAACATACAAACTTATTTTTGGCTCCTATTTATGTTGTACCCCTGGATCCGCTACTTCCATCACTTTTATTGATATTTATTCAATGCATTATTACTGATAAATGTCTTTGAATAACAAGCTAATATAACTAGTTATTATTGAAGCAAAATTCGTACATACGTCTGTGCATATTTGAAGTATAGCGCAGCAAAAAAGGAATCATTGATTGGGGTTCAGTCCAAGAGGGGAGCCTAAACCCTATTAGCCAAAGGGTGCGCCATCACAGTATAGCAAAAGGGGCCATCATCCGGGAATTCTGTACTACTATATTTAACAAAATATACCATATAAAGTAATATTGGCAACAAAGTACCTGAGAACCTGCCCGGTACATTTGAACAACTACCCTAAATACTTTTTTTTTATTAGTAATTTTTTAAGTTAAAAATAAGCAAGTTAAAAAAATTCCGTACGTTTTGACAACGCTGATTTAAACGTAATAAGTACAAACATAAAGAGGAAATTAAATAATTCGTAATTAATTCCACACCCCTTTCTTCAGTCGTAACATCATATACATCGTTTAAAATATTTTACACTCACCAAATTATATGTATATATTCTAGAAACAAACCGTACGTTATTTAATCAAAAACAGACCTGGAAAGAGTTTAAAGGGAGTTTATTTGTCATATTGAAAAGGAGCCAATTACAGAATAAAACACTCGAAAGGAGTTAATTATTTTCAAATTCATACACACACCAGTGCAGCATGGAGAATCTACAATCTAACTATGGAACAAACACAATCTCACAATAATAAGAAGGTGACTATGCTGTAAGATTCTAATATTTAGTATAGTAGAATATATTAGAAAAAATATTTTACATAGAAAAGAAACAACAATGACTTAATGAAACACTAAGTTACACAATGAAAGTCGATTTGCAAATAATACCCAATAAAATCGATTACTAATGTATAACAGTAGTTTGCTTCCAAATATAACCAACAAAAACGAATGACTGACAAGAAAAGCTGAAAAACAACAGTCAAATAAAGCAGTACAGTACAGACTAACATGAACAACCAATCGATACTGTTAAATTATACGATAATTAGTATTACTAGATAATATAATATAATTGAAAAGAAACAAATATTATGCAAAATTATTTGTCGTATTATTGACGCCGTAAAGTGTTGTGTTCGGCCCATCGACATATTATTATCATCATACACAGCATGTTAACGTATAGAGGGGGAGCTGTAGTAATGTTGGAAATGGAATGCGGCATTGTCCCCATAGTTATCGCAGTGTCTCATGGTGCATGTTAATGTCAATTCGGTAGTAGACATACGGGTAGTAATCCGCCCCTCCCATGTTCAATCCAGGAATATCATCGTTCCCCTTTGATGGAGAAAGAGAATTGAAACAATACAACATATTAGTACTTAACGTTACGCGTATAACACAATGTGCTCGTTCGAAAAAAATCATCTTTACACCAATTTTATTATATATTTGTACATATCTTTGAAATTAAAGTTTTGTTGAACATATTAATTTAAAAGTGTTTATAGTGATTGGATAACGTATAGCTTTTATGTACGAGATAATAGAAGATAATATTAATGTAAAACAAAATCTAAGAGACATTAGACACAAACCAAAGAATAATTCTCCCAAATAAGAGAACTAATTTTAGTTCTCTTATTTGAGTTAGTGACAAAAATAAATGTCGAGTGTCTCATGTTCAAAGTTGTTTTATGGTGTGATTTTCCACAAAAATACTCTAGCACGTTACATTGGTACCAAGTATAAACATGTCGCATACATTTTATTGAAATAAGTCAAATTATATTTAACGGAACAGATTTAACGATTATTCACGATTCAAAACTATATAATTATTAAATTAATTGAAAAATTAATGTACGGGTACCATTATGTCATTTGTAATATAGTATTGTGAAATATCGGCTGACAAAATTGCTATAACTTCGTAAAATTAAAAAAAATGAGATCACAAGACGCACATTAGAATAACACATTAGAAAATATAAATGAACTTCATAAAATTATTATTGAATAAATTCTTAATATCATATAAATATATTACTTTAGTATCATAACTTGCATAAACAGTTTATTTATTTAACTTTGACCAACTGTTTTTAGTAATTAATTTTACAATTATAATAAAGAAATATTTTTCACTATGTACTATAAAATTATAATTAATTTTATTATTATAATATTTTCGGTTGTTTAAGTGGTCCAAATCAATAAGCTGAAACTTAAAAAATAGGATCAATTTTAGGCAAAAAAATACGAGCAAATTTGATGGTTGAATGCCGAAAATTAATTTAGAAAACTAAATAAAAGTGAATATTTTGTCATTTAAAAAAGAAAAAGAAGATGAAACTAAAACTTGTCATTGTTACATTACGTTAATGTATAGAAGTTCAAGAATAACACAAGAACGATTTAACCGAATCCAGATTCCATCACAAGTCTTCAAACAATTTATATAATATGTCAAAACACTCGACCCCCCAGTCTACCTCTGGTACAGACAACACAGTTTTCTACAGTTATCGAGAGAGAGAGAGATCAGAGAGAGTGGGAGGGGTAGAGGGAGGGGTGCACGTACATCAGTGACTCCGGCAGACGAGGCGACATTGTCGAGGTGTTTATACATCTGATTAAGGACCTCACGGAGACGCTTCTGTTGGCCCTTCTTGTTCGGTTTGATGAGGATAGCTTGGAAGTTGACCGGTAGGCCGTATCTATGATAGTGAAGTGATAAACAGCATACGTTGTTTATGTTATGATTGCGTAACCACCTTAGGATAACACCACCAAAGGTTAGTGTTATAAAAGGAATTTCCTCCATCTCAAATTTAAACACATATTTAATGCATAATACTCATATATATATACATGCTTAATATGCTCAAGTTAGGATTATCGATTAAAATGGTTTATCTTTACAAAATTATTGTTAGAATCCTCAAAACACATCATTAGATCATAAATAAATCTATTTGCAACACTTTGAACATATTAAAATAAGCTTTGTGATAACACAGCAATATATTGCTTTAGCTTAGTATACAGCTGTCGTATCATAATTCTATCCGAGGACAAATATTATTAGCCTGAATGTTTAGATGATTTATTTTAAAACATGGAAACGTATAGTAACAAATCTAAAAAAAATAACCGTTACGATTTGCGAGATGGGCAGCGACATCAAAAATTGGGTATATCATATTATTTATTTATAATAATAATAGTGAATGAAAATTACTAAAAATAATTAAAAAAATATATATATTAAAATAAAATGACCTTACATATACTAAATCTATTTTGAAGTTTCGACACCGTTTTTATTTAAAAAAATTCTTATCTGTTATACAATACATTTTTATTAGAAATTTAATGTTTTTTGCGATTTTTTTTGTTTTAAACCGTTCTATCCGACGAGTATAGAAATTTCAATCTAAAAACCGACAAGATTAAAATTCTATCATTGGTAGCATGTTATTTTGAGCCAGCTGGTGTTAAAATACAATAGAATCAAAAGGGTTAATATATATTTCAATTATGATAACTTTTTAAAGAACAGTTTTAAATGTGTTTTCTTATAGTTTTGTTATTATTCCTATACTTTTCCGTTGATAAAAATTTAACATCAAAACAACCCGACAAATTCAGGATATTTATATATTTTTAATCATTCGTTAGAAGTTAATATCTATTTGGCATGTAAAGTTTTTAATCAATAAATTGTATTGCTTTTTATTTACTATACCTAAAACCTTTCTGAAACTATCCGCATTATAAAAAAGTTTTAAATTTAATGTATAACCAGGAAAGTTATATATAATCGATAATATAATAACAGTACTAAAAAGTGATATTTTACATTCTTTATACGCAACACGTAAGCATTTATTCACCGATACTATCATTTAAAAGCTATTTTGCCTATTAAACTTTACCTTTAATTAATTTACATAATTTATTTAACAGTTTATTTTGTGTAACATCTCATTTAATATCACTAAAACGAAAATGATCGATGTAGTATTTTTAATAATATCAAAAAGTTACTAACTCATCGCGTAAAACGAAATTTACACATTATCGTCATGACTATGTACATAAACCTAAGATACATGTAAATATTCAAACCTGAGAACGGATTCAACGAAGACGCGAAGTGCCTTGACGTGGATCATGGCCGAGAAGGCTTCACCAAAGTTGACTTTCAACCATCGAAAAAGCGGTGCCTGAAATAATCAAGGTGAAGTGCCATCATACACTTTAAGGTTGATATGCAAGTTGCATGTGTCCATTCATCAGTCGACTTAGCGTTATGGTATTCTGCAATGGGTTCCCAAGTTTGAAAGCGCTATCAAATGAAATTACTTACTACAACAAAAATTGAAATACTGTTTCTGCAATCTGGCTTATTTCTAACTTAAACTTTAAAAAAATAATGGTTTACTATTTATAGTCAAAACACTGATGAACATAGATATAGTTTTAGCGTAAAACTAAAATAAATGACATTTTAATAAATTAAAAGCACAATGAAATACAAATATAAGTAGGACAATATTCGATCGTTCATTAAACATTTGCAATAACATATTAAAAACGCAATTTAGAATCTATTTTCCACGAACAAAAATAGTTTTACATAAAGAAGACAAAAATCCGTCATTAATTTTTCAAAATGAATACAGATTCAAGTTTTCATTTTGTTTATAAAATGAAAATAAAGATAAATGCCTGAAACCTTTTATCTGAAAGTTTTGTTAAAAATGAATATCCCAATTAAAAAAAATTAAAATATATTTTTTAATGAAAATCATGAATATTTCAAAAAAGGGAAAACTGACCAAACTTGAGGACTTCAGCCGACAACTGACCGTGCACACTAGTTACCGTGGCGAGATTAATTATTTAATAATATGAGTATCAACATAATATGCCTACAAAAAATCCAAACGAAGACAAATTCCATTAAGTCAGTTATTACATAATATAGATATGTTAAATGTTTGAAAATGTTGGATAGAAGTCTCAGCGTTGAGGATTTATATAAAAAGACTAGTGAATATTTTATATTGTATAATAGTCTGTAAAATCAATGTGACTATCTATCTATGGGTATACAAAAAATCGATAAATAAATCATACATAATATTATATTGCTGACAATACCAATTTATTGTTGTTATAATAATTGTGAAATAATTACGAAAAACAAATTTATACAAAAATAAAATACGTACTAATTACTGTATTATATATTATCTACACAGTGATACTATAATAAAAGTGAGATTCTATGCGTGTATGATTATTTTAATCGTGTTAAACAAATCTGCAGTGCCACAACCAAGCCGCACCGAACCATATACGACACTATAGTATAGTATTATGGAGAATACAGGGTCGATGACTATGTAATTGACACAAAGGATTAAACAACAGTATGAACTTTGCAGCGCTGTTTGCAGTGAAACCAGTATACGTTCAATATATCACAATCAATACTAATAAACATTACAAAATAATAGTATATTAAGACTTACAAATTGCCGTTTTTTGTCCATTTCAAGTTTTGAAATTTCATTCTTGCTTGCTTCGATGGCGTTTTCATTGTAAGCGAAGTCACGTACGATAAATCTGAGATTGAAAAATACATTAAGTACAAATAAAAAATATATCTAAAATTTATAATAAATTAAAGAAACGGTAAAAATTTTAAAAATACAAACTAATTATTAAATTTACAATTCGTTTCTCACTAATTCATTCAAAGATTTTACCAAAAAAATCCGAAGAAATAACATCGTACATATCATACTTTTTTTGCAAGCCGCATTGTACAAAAATATTAAATACTTTCCTTAATATACGTAAAGATATTAAATGTTATCAATAACATGTAATAACAGGTAACAAAAATAGTAGCCTACTCTATTGCAACAATTTTCTCTACATTATACTTATAATTATTATTTTACTGTCTGGGTTTCGTTTGCGATAAATTAGTACAAAGAAAAGACCGACTACTACAGAACATTACCAAAATAAATTTTAGAAATATGTGTAAGAATTATATGTCCAATCATGTGTTTTGCTTCTGTTTAAATTATGAAAACTATTAATAAACTTAACATACAATATGTCAAGACTGTAATAATAACATTTATGAAATTTTATCATGCTAAACAAAATCACGTCTTTCGTTAAGTTCCTTAGAAACAAGGGCAGTTCTTTGAACAGACAAAATATGTAGATACATAAGGGAATCCCACTTAAATCACGATTAATATGATTTTATTTGTGAATGTAGGTGGCACTTCAATTTCATTAATCAACAAAATTCTTTCCATATACAACATTTTAAAACGTGAAAAATAAGATTCTCGCTGAAAGAATTATGACAAAACAATGAAGTTTACTTGTGACATAGTAAAAAAATATCCATTGATCTTTTTTGACATGATAATAGTCTGTATAGATAATATTACGGTGCAACGAAATGAAGAAATTGCTTATCATGTAGGTGAAAGAATTGACTATATCCAACTGTAAATGTTGTCAATATATAACATAACCAGCTGAACGATCCCAGGCACTCACTTGTTCTCACGGCATTTGTGTTTGAAATCGTCGACAATCTTGTGGAACAAGGTCACTGAGAACAAGCAGTGGTCGGAGTCCTCAAAGAGTAGCCTGGAGAGAGGGAGAGGGATTACGCTATTTGAACAACAACTATGTCGTTAATTTGAACATCATAACAGGGATTAAAGGGGTACAACAAACACAAATTTTAATAATTTGATGTAAGGATTAGTATAATCAACTATAATTATAGCCATAATAATGTGTTAGTTCCACTTTGTACAAGTCATCTAATACAAAGCTCAACATAACCTCACAATGCATGAATTAACAATGTAATATAAAAGTTATAAATAATGAAATTTACTCATTTATAACCGAAATCAACTAAATTTCAAGATGTCTTCTATAATTTTTTGCATAATTGTATATATTTGCCGATTACATATTTAAGATTACACCGAATAAAAATTTAAAAAAACGAGACTCTATATTATCAATAACTATATCAAACTACGTACACCTAATCTGTCAACAATTAAAACATCAACACTGAGACATGCGGATCAAAGTCTGTAATTAACAGTTTATGAAAGAGGTGCCAAAATCAAATGTACGAGAAAAACTAAGCAGCCTCCCGATTTGTGATCTGATTAAATGTTGTATTGTTTTTATAATATAACTATGAAATCATACAATTAAAAAAATTATGTAACAACATTGTGTCCGCGGCCCGAGCCGTATTTATTTCAAAATTAGAAATTTTTCCAGATCCTATGAACTTTTTTGATGTATACTTCTATGTAAGTGTATAAGAAATAAAATACAAAATAAAATAAACATTAAAAGACCGCTAGAGCCATGATATAAAATATTAATTTGGAGATCATTATAATCCCGTATGAAATAACATGTGAGGACACACATAATGAAATAATTGTAATGGTACAATTCCCATAGACGACCTTATATTTTAAAATTGCAAAACCACAAGAACTAAATATAATAGGATTGAGAAGGAATTGTGCACAGGGCAGAAGTGGGTGACTTACATAAACGAATTCCTCGTGATTGATACTGTGACTGATTTTACCCGATAAATGGAAAGAATATGCATACTATAGAGGAACAGGCACTCCTTAAATTTGGATTATTTAGTCAGATTGACTTACTGAATAAGTTCAGTGTTTCTTAACATAATATACTTGAAATAGTAAAATTAAAAATATATAATATTATGGGCAACATAATGACACGATGAAGATTGCAATTTACTTACTCTGATGATCTAGGCACAACCATGTCAGTTAGCTCTTTCTCATATCTGGTCCTCCAATCATTTGCTGCCGGTCTGACAAGGAACACAATGAACAAATCAATGTAGAGTAACAGAAAATATGGAAATAAATAAAAACAAAGCCCAGTAAGCAACTGTCGGTAATATGAATGTTTCAATAGACACTCGACGTTTGAATTCAGACTTTACTGTTTAGATATAATTCAGATTTAACTGATTATAAATAGGTTTATATTTTTCTAGTATTTCTTTCAAATATATAAACAAAAGCTTGAACATATTTTGTTGTTCATACAACGCGAGAGCCAAAGTTATTCGAGCAGTTATGCACTAGAGCCAATACCACTCAGACAAATTTGTATAATTTTTCAAATTTTAATTTACATTTCATAAAATTTCCTTTAAAAAAGTGTAATAAAGACAACCATTCAATAGAATATAGTGGTAATAATATTTTAACGAGATAATAATGATACGCACAGTAGAATTGAATAAAAATAATATATTAATGTAAATTTACTAGTATATTACAAAAAAATTAATATATTTAATAAACTAAAAAACTGCCTAAAAAGAAATAATGAAAAATATATATATTATTAATTTGATGTACACAGATATAATATAATGCACACAAATCATAAGAGAGAGGTTACATGTGCGACAGGTGTGAGGTGAGGTATTTTCAGCAATAATACTGACAGAGATTAAGTCATTGCATGCTTGACACGAGTAATAAATTCGAAAAACTTTACAAATTAGTTGTAAATATATTTGATTATAATATCCTTTTCGGTAAATCTATATTTAAATTAGGTTTCCAATGAATACTGCAGTCAAGCTAAATGGCTGTCGTAGCCTACCAGTAGACATTATACTAATATAATTCAATACATATATAGAGGTACGTAATTTAATGTTGAATACATTTAGTAAAAGTGTCATATAGAGTTAATCCCACCTGAAACATATAAAAGGATATATCAGTTCGCAATATTCATTTAAATGATGGAGTTCAGTCTTATTGAAACGAGCCGAAATGGTGTTGTCTTCTGGTATACACAGGGGTTATTTATTTACCCGCAAATCTATCAAGAATGGTCGAGAATATTGGTCTTGTCGCACATGCATAAATGTATATAAATATTAATAACACCATAAAAATTAGTGATATTTAACAGAAAACAATATTATGATATTAGGATTAAACATTACGATTATATTTTTTAGGTTATTATTTCATTATAAAAATATGTATTAGCTGATATATCAATTGGCCTATGCAGAAATGGCTGCAGTTATAATGCTTGAGTAGTGTTGGCTCTAATGCATAGCCGCTCGAATGACTTTGGTTCCCGCGAACATCGGCCCTCATAATAGTGGCTGTTGTGACAATTGGCTCTCGCGTAGTAAGGCCATTTTGCTATTCAAATGCAATATGTATTTGGTGGTGAAATATTTATATAATATGGTTTATAATTATTGTTTGATTCACAAGTCCACGAAGAGTTAGCTGAACATTTCATTATATTAAAAATGATTCTGCAGTTTCACACAAGATCCATTAATACATTTGTTTATTACATTTTAGATTTACGGATTTCAATTTGTATTATTATATTCAAAACTTACCGTATTGAAAAATCAATTCAAACATTTATCTGCATTCAGTATATAAATAGGCTTAGAAGAAATCAGAATGCTTCAGATTCGACTGAATAATTGTATTTCAACATTTACTCAACCTAACATAAAACTGTAATTTTTAAATAACTAATAGTCCCACAAGTGCTATGCTTACAACAATTAATAAGCTAAACTAATAGTTATCAATATACTAATATCAGGGTCCCCACCTTAAATACAAAACCAAATTTTTCTCGTTTTTTAAAATAAAATTTAAGAAATTACTTTGTGGATTTTACACCGCAGACAGCAAATATAATTATACATAAAACAATGGGTATAGCTAATACAGAGTGTAAACATTACAATACATGCTCATTTGATATTACAGGTCTGGTATGTACGTACGTTTCATATTACTTCTCACACCATTAATTTTGTTAAAAAAATCATATTAAAAATATATTACACCATTATTATCAATTTATATTTATTTTTCTAATACACAACATTTATTTACAATAATTAGAAACATGATAACATATGTTTACTGT
>JAUZND010000117.1:0-14386 GCA_034780555.1 Coelogynopora nodosa | reverse complement strand
TTCTCCCCCCCCCCCCCCCCCCCCACTATACCAGAGTGAGCAAGTACCCAAAGAACCTGGTGGAGCTGGGCGAGAGTATGCAGCTGTTGGAGCGGCTGCAGGAGGAGCTGCCCACCATCGAGGTGAAGTTCGCCCCGCTGCACGAGCAGTTCACCATCCTCAACAAGTACGAGGTCCAGTACTCGGATGAGGTGGACAACAACATCAAGTTCCTCGAGAGCAACTGGGCCGGCTTTCAGAACACGCTGATCGAGGCGGAGCAGGTATTAAGTAGTTGATGAATTGGGTTAGAGGGGGGAGGGGGGGATCAATAGATTATGGTAGCTGGTATAGGTGTGTTGATTTGCAGCTAGTAGTATAAATAAATGTATATTTTACTATTTACTGAAGTGTATAATGTTTATTACTCATTGTGCTCAGTTAGTATAATATATAGCTTACGAAAATGTGGTTAAATTCGGTCCAAAATATGGTTAGAATGAACGGTGTTTTGTTTTTGATAATGCGGCTTGTTTGTTGTTTAGGGTGTGTTGAACATAATGAATAGAAATTAAATAATATGTAGATTGAATAAAATCAGTTTCTGTTAAATGAACAAATATATCCATCAATTTTACTTTTTATTGATTAATTTACTAATTGTGGACATAAAGTGATGTTTATTTAATGTGTAATATCGTTAATATTTATTCATTACAATTAATTTTTATAAGTCAGGGTTATATTATGTGCTGTTACAAAAACAATATAATAGTTAATCACAAATCCAGCATAATATACAATTCTTCAAAATCTAATTTACTATACAGTTTAATTAAACCACAAAAGAAATATGTAAGATAACATGTCGATAGTAAAATGCCAACCAAATGTGACAAAACTTGCACCAACAAATTATTACAACTTCTCTCCGACGTTGTTAACCGCCACTGCACCTCAGTCAGAGTGGACTCCCAACAGCACAGATCACATATATATATATATATATATATATACCGCCGCACACAGCTCTACTCACAACCCCCCCTCTCGCTCCCCCAAAGATGATCAAGCGACACAAGGAGAAGTTCAAGTCGGGCCTGCTCTGCCAGTCGGACGAGTTCAAGAAGCAGGTGAACAACCTGCTGACCGACTTCTCGGCCAACGGGCCCTTCAGCTCGGCCATCCCCACCGACCAGGCGCTGGCCAACATAGCCGCTGTGCGCCAACAGCTCGAGGCCCTGAAGCGGCAGGAGCAGGAGATCCAGCACGGGCTCAACCTGTTCAAGATCGAGCAGCCGCCGTCCAAGGAGATTGCCGCCCTGGAGAAGGTGGGTCGCTGTCCTCTCCTCCCTCCCTGTTTCTGTAGTACAGGTTATGTGCAGTTTGCTCCCCCCGTTGGTAATAAACGGGTGCCTCAATTTATTATTTCTATAATAATTGGAGTGCAATTTATTTATTATCTTGTTTAATTTAGTTTTACTGGCAATCTATATTTATGGAGTAATATTATAAGATTTATTGTTTGTGATTACATAAATAAGTCGGAACTTATTTAAATTTTCGAAACCATTATCGCCTGAAGTGTACAAACATGATTCATACTTTTTATCTCTCGGAAACCCTAGATACCTAAATATACAACATCGGTGAAACCTGGTATAATCTCGACAAAGATGAAAAACGCATTGAAAATACACCTGAACTAGTTGTTTTATAATGGTCTTCAACTAACTGGGCGTTTATTTATCTAGTCAAGTTTGTTGTTTTGCACTCTTCTCGGTTATATTGGATTTTGTGAAAACAAATCAATAAAAAAACGTATTCTTTTCTTTCTTCCAAATAGACGTGCCGGATGAAACGCATTAAATACACATGACTATGATTATTGTACAAACAATTGATTTTTTGATTTTTTGTTTACAATTTACTCAAAGTTAGATATTAGAATATTATAAATAATATATATTTTAGTGCAGTATCATTAAGTCAATTCCCCCCCTCTAAAGACGCACGTCTGCTCCCTCCGTATATATATATATATATATAACATTGTCTACATTACACTCCTATTACACACCGCACGCGCTCACGCAAACAAGAAATTCCGCCTCCGCGACATCCGCGTCCCATCCGCCGAGCTGCCACCACCTCAGCCCACCACGACCATCACCGCCGACTCACTCGAGCAGCTGCCCTGCGCCGCACTCATCAGCAGCTCGTCCATCGGCAGCAGCTTGCAACAGCAACACCCCCACCTCTTCCTGCTGGAGGACGACGATGACCCCTACGATCTGATCAACTACACTGTGCCGCCCGACCACGAGTTGGAGACGATGTTCCAGCTGGTGCACTGGCCCACACCCGAGGACTGGCCGGCCGAGTTGGACGACTATGAGGCACTCATTGCCACTCTG
This sequence comes from Coelogynopora nodosa, assembly GCA_034780555.1. Lineage (NCBI taxonomy): Eukaryota > Metazoa > Platyhelminthes > Proseriata > Coelogynoporidae > Coelogynopora > Coelogynopora nodosa. The sequence goes on along the minus strand of JAUZND010000117.1, from coordinate 11,990 downwards.
ATGCCCGCCCCGATGCCCAAGTGGGGCCGTTTTGTGCCTGTAGGCGGCAAGGGGGTGGTGGTTACCAGTTCCTGTGGAGTGCCGTGTTCTCTCTCTCTCTCTCTCTCTCAAGATTCACGAATTGTGTCACTATATGCGGAACGCCGGAAGCGGTGATGCTGTTTTGATTTTGTCTTTGTGCGCCATCGTTCATGTGTGGTTTTATTTATTAGTGTGTGTTTCACATTTCCAGCATGTTATGTATATGTATAAACATTTTAAACTATCAAATGCCTGTTTTGTGTAAATTAGGTTATTTTTTAGAACAGAATCCACTGAATACGTCAATTATTTTCTTTGATAAGTGTGGTTATTTGTTTTATTTCTAATAAATATTTAAAAAACTAGTTTTATGAAATTTAGCTCTTATATTATAGAGTAGCTAGCGACCTTTGTAAAGTACTACACTGAATTCAGACATATTTCGTAGGTGTGGGGTATGGACTGGTCTGCTTATCAGTCCCAATAAGGACTAAACAGCGCTGTTAAGATCTCCCTGCATGCATAATATTAAGTATCAGGTGATTATTAACTATAAATTAATGATTATATTAATCATTATTGCCTGTTAATAGGTTAATCTAAGTAGTACATTATTATAATAACATTCACTTGTTCACCAATGCCGTGTTTTGCTTGTCACTTGGTTGCGTCCTCAACATAGTTTCATGTAAGACACAGTTCAGTGGAATCCTCAACACCGGTCTGTCTCTCCTCTCCCTCCGTCCCTCCCCCATCATCCTTGCCTGAACACAGGATCTCGAATTTATCGAAGCGATCTGGCAACTCAATGCGGAGTGGGAGGAGAACTGGGAGAAGTGGAAGTCGGGAAGTTTCAAGAACCTGCAGACCTCGGAAATGGAGAACATGGCCAATGGGGCCTTCAGGAAGCTCGCCAAGTTTTCACGAGATCTCAAGGTTGGTTCTACTAACTGGCTACGCTTTTAGAAATTTACTTTAATATTCTGTCTGTTCTATTTGCGTGTAGGTCGTCATAATACGTACATTTTTGCATTTAAATCAAATAGTAATAATTGTTACATTCGTCGAAGTTTGTTTTTAAATAACTTATAAGGTGAACAATTTTTTTGTTCCATTTTATTGCTGAATGTGATATTTTTTTATTTGTAACTTATTATTTATTTGTATATATATATATATATAATATTAAAATTCATGTCTAAAGGCACAATTCAAAACAGGTTTTGTTCAAACATAATATTTTCCTATTTAAAAATGATTATTATTTCTTTAATAAACATGTTTAATCAGTTGCATCCAAATATTTTGTGAAATATATTAATTTTATATTAATTTTCATTTATGTTAATAATCGTCAGGTTATACTTGACATTGTCAAAATTCATATTTTACTATGTAAGTTTAAACTGACAATATTTATTTTTTTAATAACATTTTTTTTAAATTACAATAAAGTTCAATAAAAGATCAATATTGCTGTTTATCAACATATTGCAGGATAAGAACTGGGAAGTGGTGGAGGTGAGCAAGACTCGAGTGGACCAGTTCCGAAGAACCATGCCACTCATCACCGACCTCAAGAACAACGCCATGCGAGATCGACATTGGTTCCAGATCAAGGTGGGGTCCCCGCTTAGTATATAACTGACAGGACCCGTTATTCTTGTTATTCTTGTTATTCTTGTCACTTAAAATGATTTTCAAAGTATTTTTTCAAATTATAATCGTACTAACCAACTGTTAGATATTTATAATGTAGATCACTTTATTTTGACTGTTTCACCCTCTTTGAATTGACTACTTAACTGTTTATATATATATATTGCGCATATAATGAAAAAAATTTTATTGAGTAACATTATGTAACATTTGTGTTACTCAATACAAAAAATTATTACATATAATCGACTATATTTAATAAAAAATGACTTTCTCTGTGTATAGCTTCATTTGATTTCTCATAGTTGTTTTGTTATAGCAATATTAATCATATTATTACAATTATATTAAATTCAATTATTTTACATTAAAAACATGATTATATATTATAAGTCACACAATTTTCAAATGAGATGCATATTCAATCGGAAATATTTAATGTATAAAATCGTGTTCTTTTGACTATTTTTAATAAAATCAAATTAATAATACTTCTCATGGCATGGGTGGATTAATGTGGTCTTTATAATATATTCTTAAACTTTTACTTTATAAGTATGAAGCTTCCAGAAGTCTGCATCGAATGTTAAAAGTATGGTAGTGCATAGTTATAGTATATTTTCAAAACAGCACAAAAGCACATGTGTGACAAATAATTATTTTTTTAGTTGTAGAAAAATGTATACAGAAAACGTTTTATACAATTTTTGTTTTATGAAATAGTCCATTTTAATAACTAAACAAACTGTATCTTTTTATTGTCCAATATATTGCAGATTGTACGCACAGGTTTTTCTATTATTTAGAGTTTGAATTTGTTTTTAGTAAAAGCATCATATACATTATTGTTGATTTGTTATTTCATTGTTTGTTTTAGATAAATGTTAAAACATTACGTGTCGTGATTTGTACACCTTTCTATCTGTTCTGTATCTGATAGAGTTTTACGATTATAATAATACACAGATTATGTTATAATTGATTTTATATGTAATCATTACAATATTCATAACATATTACAGACGTGCCATCAAAAACTAAATTTATAAAATATGTTTATTCATAATTTAATCTAAAATTATACAATACTAGCTTTCCATTATAAGTTCATAGATAAGGATATTTGAGTGAATATCCAGTTTATATTGCTGCAGCCACAGTATACATTATACACTACATGATGTATGCTACTCTCTGTTTTAATCAAACCAATATTTTATATATTTGTCTAGAAATTTGTTTGACATGATTAATGTTAATCGCACATTTTAATTCAAAGTTGTTAATATTTCGTTTTTTTGTCTCTTTTATTGATGTGACTTTTTAATTTAAAAAATGTTGTAATAGATTAAATAAAATATTACAGGTATTGTGTGTTGTGTATATTTTTCATAGTTTAGATTAATACACTAGATAAACATTAAACTGTGTTTATCCCGGGCAATTAATATCCTCTCTTGTTTCACAACATTCGAAACACGTCTAAGCCTTTAAAACAATACAAAACGCATCGCAACTAGCTGCTAATTTTAATCACAAATTAATAATTGACCAGTATAGTATTATACACCCTAAAATGCAGGAATACATCGACATGGAAATTAAAAAAATGACCATACTTTATACTCGTGTATACCTACATAATATACATTGATACTTTACTAACTATTGTCAGAAACAATGCAAGTCTCCATCCGTCTCGACTAATACTACACCATAAGTTATCCCACGCATTGTGCAACTCCATGTTTAACATTATAATTTGCCAAACTTGATATCATTCAGTGCAGAAAATATTCCAAATCTTTTTCGCTGGATAAATGTAATCTATTTTATATCCTCAACATCTGAAACAACTGCCTGAAAGGTCCCGTGGCAGCGAACATACTTCAGATGCTGAATTAAAATTAAGAATGGTTTACAATACAGCTCAATTCGTATTCTTTATATAGGATAACATACAGAAGCATATACAATACATAATTTTTTTGGAAATAATTAAATATTATCTGTGATAATATAAAGCAATGGAGATCTTGATCCACTATTTCAAATTTAGAATAATATACATAAACAGTGAAGTGTTTTAACTTCGAAATTTAAATTGTGATTGTTTTATTATTTATTTAAAAAATTATCAAAATTATAAAAAAATTAATATATATATTATATTTTCTGAAATTAATTACGATGGTGGCATAAAATGTAATACCTTATTTTCATGCAATATATTACTATAAATTTATTATACTAAAAGAAATGTATCATTAATTAATTTAAAGGATAGGCTAGTGTAAAGCTGATCTAAATCATCTCCACTGTCACCACTGATCCATAACTCTGAACACACCAACAATAGAACAATATCCTTATCCTCCCCTCTTCTCAAGACCGAGATGGCCAAACAGTTCGACGAGACTTCGGACGACTTTACCCTAGAAAAGATCATTGAACTGGGCTTCGACCAGCACGCCGAGTTGATCAACGAGGTGTCGGGTGCGGCCACCAAGGAGATGGCCATCGAGCAGACGCTGAACTCGATGGAGAAGGTGTGGGAGACGGTGGAACTGGAGTTGGCACCGCACAAGGACAAGGGTCACTTCAAGATACGCAGCACCGAGGAGGTGTTTCAGGCGCTTGAGGACAATCAGGTTAGTTTTTAGAGGGGATAAGGGGGGGGGGGGGGTTAAACGAAGAAGTGTTGAGGGTGATTAGAATCAATACATTTTATACTACTAATATATTCATTAAATACAGTACATAGTAGTAGTAGTGTGTGAGGAAGCATATGTTCTCTACCATTAATGATATTAAAACAATTATGTCTGTAATCATGTAAAACAGTTCACTACACACGCACCGCTCCCGCCATCTATGTCTCCCTCCCGCAGGTGCAACTCTCGACGATGAAGTCCTCCCGCTTCGTGAAGCCCTTCGAGCAGCAGGTGGACCACTGGGAGCGCGACCTCTCCCACATCATGGAGACCGTGGAGATGCTGCTGACTGTGCAGCGCCAGTGGCTCTACCTGGAGAACATCTTCCTCGGCGAGGACATCCGCAAACAGCTGCCCAAGGAGTCGTCAGAGTTTGACTCGATCAACACCGCCTGGAAGCAGATCATGGTCGCCATCAACAAGACGAAGAACGCCCGACTCAGCACGAAGAAGGAGGGTGCGTGGTTTTCCCCCTTACACTGCTCGCCTATATTTGCTAGCATACTACTTTTGTGTTAGAGTAACTTGGAAAATTGTCCTGGATTTTACCAAAGAAGATATAATATATGTGTTGACCGAAACCTGGTAATCAAATATCTTTTTATTTTCATGCTCAAGTTCCCATAAGTTCCAAGTTCAAGTTTCTTGCTCAAGCATTATGTAACGAGAATAAATGTTTGAGCAAAAATGAATATTTAATTAAATTTATTTATTTTTAACAGAAATCGTAAAACGAAAAGTTTTTTAGTTGTTTAAAGTTGTTTTGTTCACTAAATCTAAACACAGATATTATTTCAATTTTAAAAGTATTACGTATTTATCTGTATTATAATAAAAGTAATTATTCAAAGCCAACGCATTTTACATTATTACTCATTTATTAAAAAATATATATTACATTTTCTTCTTAGAAAGATGTTAAGTGAAATACTTTTTTATTCTCCTACTTCACTGATTTACCTTCTCTCAAAAACGAATTCCCTCAAGGTCTCCTGGAAAACCTCAACGCTATGAACTCGAACCTGGAGGAGATCCAGAAATCCCTGGACATGTACCTCGAGACGAAGCGGCAGATATTCCCCCGTTTCTACTTCATCTCCAACGACGATCTCCTGGAGATCCTGGGCCAGAGCAAGAACCCGGAGGCCGTGCAGCCGCATCTCAAGAAGTGCTTCGACAATATCAACCTGCTCAAGCTCGAGAAGGTATGTCGGTGTGTTGTGTTGACTTTGAGCTAGGTCAGGTTATAATGTTGGTAAAGTGAACTTTAAACATGTTTAAATGCTCTGATGCTCTGTTTTGTATGATTGACGCAAACTGTAATGAGTTGGTTGTGAATTCGCAATGTTAAAAATACATAGTTAATTAATAATAATTTAGAACATTACTTATCAGTTACTAATTTTTTTTTATGCTCCTCTCAGCAGTACAGATAAAAATATATTGAAGCACATTATGTTTAGGTGCTTTATATATTTCCACTCTCCGAAGAGTGAATTGGAATTAATTTAATAGTATTGATTAAACAGACAAATTGAGTACTGCATAATCTAATAAAAACAGAAAATAAGCTTGCGAGTAATGAAGTTTTTTTAAATAATTTAAATATTATTACTAAGAATTGTGACAAATTTTGCCTAAGTTTGCTTTTTGCGAATGGTTTACAATTATATATTTTCTGGATTATATTTTATTGATTCTGGTTAATGTTATCAAAATGTATTGTTTATACCGTTATTAACAATGTAATGTACAGCTGTCATGTGTGAAACGTATTATAATGCATAACTATTGTATGTTTCAACATTTTTATTAATTATTAACACTATTTTTTATTTCCAAAATGTAAACCGTTAAAAGAATATTATCAGAAAATATTCTCGATAATTATTTAGAATACCAGCTGTACTTAGAACGGTAGAGTAAAACTATAGATTTTATTTGACTAACTTTAAAGTGCCGCATTGTCACCTAAGGCTTGTTGAGTGAAAATAATTAACAACAATGAGAGGTTGAAAATATATAAATATATCTATGAAATTAGATTCAATAGACATAAAATCGAATTATGAACAAAAAAATTAAATCAATTATTATCATTATATTGAATTTTATTTAATATTTGTTCAATCTAATTTTATTAATAAAAGCAATACAATCCAATTTATACTTTCAATCAGTTCGGGAAAAGTAACTTTTTTTTTCTTTAGAAATCAATACCATGACTAACTAATTCATTTAATTTATTGTTCATATTTCCATTTTCAATTGATTTTATTTTCATTGCTGTTCAAAAAATATTTTCAACTTTTCCTCATTGTTAATTTTTCCATGAACAAGCGTTATTATAAGTGAAAACGTGGAACTTTAAATTGAAAAAAACAAGCGAACCTATTTAAATAATAAAAGCAAAATATGATTCATTTAAGCGCTTTTTATTATAATTGAATAAAAAATTTGTAAAAATTAACAGATATTTCAGCATGTTAGCACACTATACGTATTGTATAGTTTCACTAATTAAACCAATTTATAAAACTTTCACAACCTATAGAGCACATAAAGTACCTCACAGTTAACCCCTTCCCGCCATGCTAACCTCCCCCCCCCCCAATTAGACGAACCTGGGCGGCTGGGAGGCGCTGACCATGTTCTCGGCGGACGGCGAGGAGGTGCCCTTCCGGCATAAGGTGAAGCTGGAGGGCCCGGTGGAGGGCTGGCTGTGCGACGTGGAGCGCGCGATGCGCACCACACTCCGGGAGCTGCTGCGTGACTGCCGGGTGGCCCTGAAGAAGGTGGCGGCCAAGCGGGACAAGTGGGTGAAGGACTGGGCGGGCCAGATGTGCATCACCTCGAGTCAGATCCAGTGGACCGGGGATATCACCAAGGCACTGCAGAATGTAGGTGGATCCCTTTATCTTCAGTCGTTCAACGCGTGATGTATTTGAATCATATTATGATTTCGAATTTTTATTCTCTTTTTTGCTAGGATAGAATTAAGCCAATTCAATTTGTTTTATGAATGTCGGATGCGGTTGATTGACTCGTGATGACGTGGTCCAAGTCTGATATACGATATTGACAGTAGAAAATCGTCATAAGAGAGATACAGATAAATAAGATTATTGCTGATACATAAATATTCTCTTAGTATTGAGCTTAGCCTTTTAGTATATTTAAATAAACAAGGTTAGTGTTTTTCTTCTAAAGAAAGAGTTAATCTCGAAACAGTTAGCGGGTTTATTTTACGTAGCTATTAATTCAATTTATATGTTTATGTAATGGTTATTTATGCAGATTATTTATTTATACCATACTTTTATTTCATATTATTGTACGACTAAAGTAATTAACAAGCTTTAGGTTTGAGCGGGAAAAGTATTCGTAATTTTATTATTTCATTTAGGGAATATTATATAATATACATACTAACAAAAAAAAGACTATTGAATGTTTCTTTATAATGTAACTGCTTATTATTGTGTTGTTCATGATGAGTAAAAAAATAACTCATTTTTAAATATATAGTCAGTTAAATCATATAATTTTTTAATTATATTAAATTATATAATTATATAAAAAAAACATTCCTGTATTATTTTATATGCTGTCCCAATTTAAAGCATGGTTTTTCATTTTATTTGTTTGACATATATTTAGTTGGAAGTGAATTGTTATTATAATAGCTAACAAGCTACTTTTTTGTTATTCCAGTTGAATATTTAAAACTAAAAGATTTTATATACATTATTATTATATCTTCAAGCCTATTGGAATCACTGCGATAGTAAGTTTCCTTCACTGCATATTTCAATTTTTCTGAGCTAATTTCCACTGTTTCCCCCTTTTGCATCATTTTTGCATCATTTGAACTGATCTGCATGTAAAATATTTCACTTGATTGACAATAATAATAATATACCTTCAAAATTTCTGCAATAATTGGACTTTTAATAAAAGTTTTAACTTTGATGCGAGTCACATATTCACGGGTTTGTGTGTTTGCCTGTGTACCATATAAATCTGTTATGCGAGCTAAAACGTTAATGAATAAATAAATATATTATAGAAACAAATCTACCATTAAGTTCGTAAGCGACGCTATTATACTTTAATTGATTAAACCAGCTTTCTAGTTGTTGATTATTTAAAAATAGTTTTTTGTTACTCAAATTTTTCTGTTGAGTTTTATCGTAAAATGTATATATAACATATCAATTTAGGAGAGTTATTTGTTCTTAATTCCCACTTTATGTTGAATAAAATGTATTTAATTCTTCAAATTAAACGTTTTTTTTTCTACTTCCAAAAACATAACTTTCTATTTTGAAATAACTAACATCATTAATAACCATTAAATATAATTATTATTGTTATTTTAACTTTTCCTGTTATGATTGTAGTTAAGATTAAGTAGTTTATGTATAAATATTCCTATCAAATGATATTAACCACGTACCAGCCAGCCAGTTCGAACTCGAATCCATGTATCTCTTTGACTAACCTCTCACCACCCTGTCTCGCCACACAGGTGGCCCAGCGGCAGGATAAGAAGCCGCTGCGTGTCATGAAGAAGAAGCAGGTGATGGTGCTGAACAAGTTCTCTGAGGCGATCCGCAGCAACCTCACCAAGATCCAGCGGCTGAAGATCAACTCCCTGGTCGTGATTGAGGTGCATCAGCGCGACATCATCGAGCGGCTGTACAAGTCGAGCTGCTACGACGTGCAGGCCTTCGAGTGGCTGAGTCAGTTGCGGTTCTACTGGGATAAGGTATGAGTATGTGGGGTTGTGCTCTGCAGCTGTGCTTAGCTATGCGTTGCCTGACTAGGTTCAGATGTTGTAGAGTATAAAAAAGTGTATTCGATTGTTATGCAATTGATGCAGTCCTTTATTAATAAAATAATAAACAAAGTTTTAAAAACTATTTGTTTTTGATATATTATACTATATATATATATATCCCTCCTCGCAGGACATCGACGACTGCATGATTAAGCAGACGAATACCAGCTTCCAGTACGGCTACGAGTACCTGGGCAACACGGGCCGGCTCGTCATCACACCGCTCACCGATCGTTGCTATGTCACCCTGACAACCGCGCTACACCTGCACCGGGGCGGGTCGCCCAAGGGCCCGGCGGGTACGGGGAAGACGGAGACCACGAAGGATCTGGGCAAGTCCCTCGGGAACTATGTGATCGTGGTGAACTGCTCGGAGGGCCTCGACTTCAAGTCGATGGGCCGGATGTTCTCGGGGCTGTCGCAGACGGGTGCCTGGGGCTGTTTCGATGAGTTCAATCGGTGAGATCGCTGAGTTTATTGTAGCCTACTGTGCGTGCTACGATTCGGGTCATTTACACTATAGCTGAATGACTCATCGTCTCAGTTGACTAATGTTGATGGAATCTGATTGGCTGATTGGACGAATATTGTACTGATGTTAAAATCGCAAAATCGATATTTTTCGATACTGAAATCTTTGTCAACATTTATTGATAAATTTAAGGTTGTAACTAAAATCTGGAAGACAAACCTGAAAGAAATATAACCTATGTTTTAAGGTCGTCAACCCAAATGTATCTAAAATAAACAAAATAGATTTTTAAATAATCAAATTAATTAATAAAAACAAACATGAGGGATTTTATAGAATGCCGTCGATAAAATGGTTGAAATACGTATACATTTAAATTAATTCTGAAATATACTAATAAAAGAATTAGACTATAACTAATGTTAAGTAATTATTACATTCTTTAAATTGAAATTGTTTGTTTATCTTTGTTACTTGTTTTAATGCCGACCTTTAAAACGAGTTATTTATTCCTCCGGATTTAAGTGAAAACCATAATTTAATTATTGAATTATTATTAAATACTTTTCTTTAAAATATACACTCGTCAATTCCGGTTTTCTATATTAATGATAAAGATCGTTTAACATACTATCTTAATCGTATTGTATCTAAAGAATAGGCATACTATATTATGGTTCAATTTTGTTTTTAATTTTGTAACAGCGTTTTAAATTTTCGTTCTGTCTTACATTCTCTCTCTATCTCCCTCTCTCCACATGTATTGTATAACATGCGTATTTAACTCCATCTATTTGCCCCCGACGCCCCATGCCAGCATCAACATCGAGGTACTCTCCGTGGTGGCCCAACAGATCCTCTCCATCCTCTCAGCGCTGGCCAACAATAAGGACAGCTTCATGTTCGAGGGACGCATGATCAACCTGGTCTGGTCCTGCGGCATCTTCATCACCATGAACCCCGGCTATGCGGGGCGGACGGAGCTGCCGGACAACTTGAAGTCGATGTTCCGCCCGATTGCCATGGTGACGCCCGACTCGAGTATGATCGCGGAGATCACCCTGTTCGCCGAGGGATTCGGCAGTACTAAGGTAGGTTATTAAGAAAATATATTAATATGAATTCTAAATCTGTCCATATTATCTCTGAGTTATAATTGGGGTAAGTGGGGTAATTCTAACATAAATCATTAATAATGCTAAAATAGTATTCTGCTAGTATTGGGTATCATTAGTAGTATAGAATATTTATTTCTTTGTTGATGCAATCTTGATGGATTATTATACTGATTCTTAGTAGCTTTACTAAGAATTAATAATTATTTAGAACTATTCTTAATAATTTTGTACCCTTTATAAGATATAAATTCAACATTTGTATACCATTTTCAAGAACATCACATACATGAATAATAATTTCCTTATAAGAAATACTGTCACTGATAAGTGCCAATAATTAAATAATTATTAACAAAACTAATATGATAAAAATAAAAGTGCCTTAATGTCTTTTCCTGGGATTTATCTATATAATAAATTGGACAACTCTGTTTAAATAACAAAATATTTACCATAAATAGAAGAATATGTAATGAATATTTGTCAATTATTTACTTTAAATATATATTTATGATAAATAGTATTTTTTATCTTACTTGTAGATATTTATTAATATATAATATCCCGTTCTTACAAACGGTGGACATTCCCAATTTATATATTTAAAATAGCATCAAATTATAACGACAAATTTAATTTTAATAAACAAATAATATTATCATTGACAAATAAGATCATAATGTATAATACTGATTAGATAATATAAAATCAAAATCGCCCTAGTTATTGTAGATCAATGAATAATATATACTGTATTCTGGAGTAGTTCCATAAACACTGTCTTCCCCATATTTACTCTTGGACGGCGTTGTCCAACTGCTGCAGAATCCCCCCAACCTATACTACTATAACTAAAGAGGATATATCCAACCCCTATAATATCCCCCTCCTACCCCCCTCAACCCCAACCAGCTGCTGGCCAAGAAGGTCTTCACGCTGTACAGCCTATCAGTGCAGCAGCTGAGCAAGCAGGACCACTACGACTTCGGCCTGCGGGCCCTCGTCTCCGTGCTCCGCTATGCCGGCCGGAAGAAGCGGGCCAACCCGACTATGCCCGACGAGGAGATCCTCCTGCTGTCGATGAACGACATGAACCTCGCCAAGCTGACCGCGGTGGATCTGCCGCTGTTCAGGGGGATCGTGTCCGATCTGTTCCCCGGGGT
>JAUZND010000116.1:0-14386 GCA_034780555.1 Coelogynopora nodosa | reverse complement strand
TAAAAACATACAAATCAAACAGACGAATAGTTAACACAATCTTACCAAATATACACTCCTAAATAAGTATATGGAATAGTTTTTGGCATGAAAGCCTAATACTTCACATTGAGTATAGGAAGTCATAATATATATATTTTATAGAAAAAATCAGAATAGGTAATGACACATCCTACATTCACAATTATTCGTAAACATACTGGATAAAATCATTAATCATTTATTTTGACTCATTTAACCTTGGGATATTTTTAAATTTGTTCAGATAAACAATCATTGATCCATTAGATATATATTAATTAATGCAATAATTTTATGTAATATTTTTAATAACTTATTTTAATATTTAATATTTTTTGCCTCTCTGGTATGGTAATGCTGTTCTAGAATAACAATCTAGTAACAAATTCTATTAATAAATACCTACTTAAAACTCATAAATTTGCTTTTATCAAGCACTGATTTTATTTCAATATGTGAAAGATGTGCTAATAAAAATTTATATATTTTCCAATCACTTCATTTCTTGAAAAAATATGGAATATAAAGAAATGGAGAAAATCAATTATAATAAATTTAATAAAAATACAAATTTCAGTTGAAAACATTTAGGTAATGGAGAGAATGATTAAAACATGCAATTTTGTACTAAATTTTAGCAATGCAATGACAATTAAATGAAGCTCCCATCTTTCAGTTCAAGCTAAAATCGAAGTGGTTTATTGTAAAAATAAGATATTATAAGCAAAGTTTATATTTTAAAATATATTATTAATAGTGTTTTAGTATTTATCTGAGATTTTAATTTATATTATAATTATATATAAATTAGAAATTTATTGCATTCTTAAATATGGTATAAAATTAATAATTTAATGAAAGAAATAGTGAATCGTCATATTCTATTCAATTTCTAAACATTCTATTCATGTTTACTATTCAACATTTTGCATAATTATTACATATTTTCATAGTAAATTCCATTATTCTGTATTTAGGTCTCATTATTCCACATTGTTCTAATCTTGTAAAAATACATTTTACACTTTAGCTTTGATGGCTTTATTTGGATTATGGATTCCTATCTTTACTTGCCTCTAATTGATAAGCACAATTTCTCTGATTCATCATTTCCTACCATTAAGTAAATCATGCACCTGTGATTGGTTAATCATTCTTTATAAGTATATTTGATTAAATGTAAAGCTATCTTTTCTCAAATAAAATGTGATTTTTATTCAGCACTGTAATCAATTTAATTATGTGCAATTTAATATTATAAAACTTTAACCCTTGTGATCTCCAAAAACTACAACGTGCTCATTATTACAAATTAAAAAAAAATTGAATTTGTTTTTTTGTATATTTTATAAATCTTTAACAAATTCAAATTATCAGTTGAACCTTCATACTTTCCTATAGCTCTGTAAAAGTACTCATTATATAAAGCATATTATTTGTTCTAATGTCTAAACACATTATGTTTGATATTGTTCACTTTATCTAATAACATAAATAGATTTGTGTTTTGGAAGTAATTTCATATTCCACAATTTTACATGATATATTATGCAGGTCTGACTATTACATAATACTAAGAATAAGACCACTCACTTACTCTCATCTTTAATAAAAAAATATTTTAGATGAGACTTTTAAAAATTTTTATTTTATTTTTGTTTTTAAAATAAGTTAATTTTATAGTAAAAATATTATACATATATTAAATATATATATCAAAAGGCTATTCCTTCTTCTATATTATTAATATTAAGATATCTCATCACTACCTATTTTAGCATTATGTGATATTTAGTTGATACATTTTAATTCTGTATCTATAATCTAAAATATTAAAAAATAGTTTATTTTTATTAATCAATGAAGGGAGGTATATTATAGGTATACATTTATTCTGAACTAATGGTCAGAACTTCTTTCTGTCAACAATATTGTATGAAATAGGTTATTAGTAATTTCTAACTAACATTTGTTTTCTTAGAGCTTCTGTCTTTTAAGCCTTCAAATATTTCTTCTTTGTGCTTAAATGTCTAGAAAATGAAATGCATGAAACCTTATAGTTCTATAAAATATTTTAAATGTGTTAGTATAAAATAAAATATTTTATGACACTTGTATCTATATATTAATTAATGTGTATTTTTGTCATGTTTTTCAATTTCAGTCGAAATTTATTTCTATAAAACTTGATAAAATGGTATGTAAATGATATATTAATTTTCATATTCCCAACTACAGTCTATATATTTGTTACATGCAATGTATAACAAAATTTACATAACACAGTAGTTTGTTATTAGATGAAAGTATAATGTTGTTTTTCAGGCATCCAGGCAGAATGACTTGCCATCACTTGATTTTTTGGATAGTGTAAGTATTCTTTTGACTATGTTTTAACTCTAAATGCCTGTAGAAAATATTTGTAGTGGTTTTTGAAATAATATTTGTTTTGTAATACATATGGTAAATTTGATATTTTTTGAGGATTGTGCATTTTTATTGTGTGTTTTAGACAATGGACCCAGCTGATGTTGAAAAGTCTCTAGCTAATCATATTGAAATGCTTAGTTCCCGACAGGAAGCTATGCTTAAACTACTTGACACAACTGCAGACGAACAGCAGGTTCGAATATTCATTTTAATCATCTAAACATAATTTTAGAATTTTTTTGCTCAGAAAAAGCTTTCACTATCGTAGTAAAACAATCGTTGTAGAGTAACAGCCTAGTACGTTTTAAACAGCCAATTTCGAATATTTCTGAAAATCACTTTTTTACACTCTTGAAGTGGTTATAATTTTGATTATAATACTAGATTTTATGAATTTTGTTCGTTTTTAAATTTAAATGTAATATCATATTAATATTTTTTATTTTAAAGTAAATAGAATTCGAGTTACTCCGTTTTATTCATAATTAAAAATGGCAAATATCTAGAAAACTGTGATAATGAGATGATCTTAATACACATAATTGAATTATAGAAAAAATTGTGAATATGTCATGAATATTACGAAACACAAATTCCATTATAATTTGAAATAATATGTTAAAAGTTTTGTCTTTGTAATTGTTTTATTCAAATAAAAAGTATTCACCGAATTTGTATTGTTTTGCCTAATTCTACAAAGAAAAATTGAAATTTTTAAACATTTCTCTTTGAAATAAATTTCTCTTTATTTCCTAAATATGCTCTAAAAGGATACTGAACTACATCCGTTTTTTATTAATTACTGCACATGCGCGATTGCCCACTTGCTACACAATTTATATAATCTTGTTCAACTGTTTTTTGTTGTTTGAGTTGGAATTGTTTTTGGTTAGTTTTTTGGCTAATTTTTATAGATATTTTAATGTTTTATTATAAAAATTTATTAGTAGGCAATAGTATATTATTATCTACAAAATTCAATTTTAGATTTTCTATGCGTGTACTTTATATTTTAAATTGTATTACTTTTCAGTGCGTTTGTAGAAATAAAATAATGAAAGCGTAACCACTATTTAAATATAATATGTTATTTAATAACCTTAGAATATTAGTACGCTAAAAAATAAGCGCTTTATGTTTAATCAACGTTTTACTATACCCAAATAAGTGAAATTTTATTCACACACTTCGTTCAATATGATCAATATTTTAAAATGGATTTGACTTCTAATTTTAAGATAAACTTTATAAAGTTTCAATCACAAACAATGTAATTATTGGATACACAGAAAACCATTACACTGACTCCTGTCAAATTATTATTCAATTTCGTGAACTTAATTATTAACCATGTAGACCTCCCTCCGTGAATTGAACGATCTGAAGCGACAACGTAACCTGCTGTCCGAACAGCTGCGCGATCACGAGCGTCTCAGGGCCGAGCACGGCCATCAACTGGCCTATCAGGAGCGTCAGCGGGCAGACCAATCACAGCAACAGCAGAGTGGTCCGATAGTGAAAGGGGCTCCACCGCGAGGCCAACCTTCACCACCCTCTTGTGATATGGAGGAAGAGCAGGATGAGGGTGTTGTTGAGGTCAGGGCGTCAAGGGTGAGTGTTGTCGACTCGTGTAGCGATATTTATTACATAGTGCAGTTAATTCAAGAGTATAATCATTTTCATTTGGATTTGGATATATCATGAAACAAAATAATTATACATTGTACATTTTATTCAAAGAATTGTCACTTTGATAATTTTTTTACCTTTTGTCTCGTGTATTTATTTTAACTGTGAAAAGTTTAATCCTCATAAAAAATTGACTACACTGTGAGCAATACTATGAAGGTGATATTGAAACTTAATTATTCTATAATATAAAAGAAGTGACTCATAAAATAATATTTAAAGCAGGTTTGGAAGAGTTCTGGAATTTCAATCCGCTAAATATGCATTTAGTAAAATTATCAATTGATTGACTTATTGTTTTTCAGTTTATGAAATATTGGTTTAATCTGAGTATTTCCTCACATCTATATCGCAATAGTATTTTTTGTTGAATATGATAATGATGTAAATGAGATAATCCTTTACATTTTAAAATAGTTTGAAATTTAAGTATTATTTACTCTATCTCTTAGATTATCTTGCGTATTTATTAGATATTCCAGTAATATAATGTAGTGAAATAAGGGGTTTATTGATTTTTATTTATATATTCGTTACAATAATTAAAAATAGTGTTTCTTAAAATTAATGATGTTAGTTTTTTTATTAGTTTATTAAATTGATATAGAAAAATTTTTATTAAATATTTTTATATTTGGAACCTACAAATAAAGTAGGCAATATATCAAATACTTTGATACTGTGCATTATGTTTGAAATCCTAAATATTGATTTATTTAACCTATTACTATATTATATTCTTATATTTACATAATGAAGAAGATAGTAAATATATATTTTTAATTTTTACAGAAAGATGTGGCCAGGATCGATGAAATAATCGATGAATTGGAACAGTACACCTCTTTGGGTAGGGCGATGATATTGACTGTAGAAGAAGGACCAATGACGATGGTGAGCGTTTATCTTTTTGTCTCTTCTTACTCAATTAATCCACAAAATAATTCAAACGTTTACACTAAATTATTTAAATACTCGTAATAAAAACAATATTTTAATATAAAACTCAGAATATTTGCAAATAAAGATGTCCTGTGATGTTCAGCTTACTCCTCTTCAAAATCGAAACATTTCCGAGATCTGTCAACGTAAGATACTTTTGCCAATATTTTTACAAAGTTAGCTAACACTCGTTTCAAATTGTTTGCATATGATTTGCTTTAAATCTTTAACATTTCTAGATTTCTCTGCATGGGTACGCTAAATCCTTACAAATGCGTTTAAAAATAAATCAAGGAGAGTCAAGTCTAGAGAGGATATAATATTATGGACCATTCAATTATCCATTCATAGATTATATTATAATTATTACATAACAAGTTTCGGACAATAACGCCATAGATACATATTACCCGGTTAGAAATGAGTACCCGAAAATCACATTCATGCAAATAGCCGTTAAAATCTTTTTCTGCTGGTCTAAACTAGTTATATAAGCTAAATATAAATAATTCAAATACTACATTTATATGCTTATAAAAAATAAATCTATATTGCGTGAGAAAAATCTGGTTTAACTTTTGACTAACCTGTTTACATATCGTAACCTTTAATTCATTATCAACTTCGTAATATTTTGATAAGTATAAACTGAAGTTCGCTTTGATTATTAAAATAATTACTGGATTCAATTAGTCTTAATACAATAATATTATATTGATATTGTTTCCGGGCGTGTTGTAGACGCATACCTTTATTTATTTACGACGTGGGCGAATACGTTTGTCTAGTTTTGTGTGTGAATTTCTTCGTTTTGACTAAGATGATGATACAACCCGATTTACTATACAGGAACTGCCAATATAGCCGCTTAAATTGACCCGTAACGTTATTCCGTGTCGTGAATTAATGTATTTGTGATTGCGGCCTGACCAGTGTGCGCGCGCGTCTAGTAACCTCAACTGTGTTTTGTGTTTTTATTCTCTTAGGAGCTTGAACAGTCTGTGAATTTGGCTAAGGAAGTTGTTGAACGATTTAACGAACTCCATTCCAGTTTCCTAACGCTTCGTGAGGCAGTTATTGTAAGTATTGTCAACGGCAGTATTATTATTGTATTATTTTAAAATGAGATTTGATATATTCATGACAAATCCTATTGCATACATTTCATGTCATCATGTATAGAAGTAAGGGTTTTTTGCATTTTTAGTTGAACATATTAAATACGGACATATGGGTATATTTTATTCAATATTTTTATTATTAAAATTGTTTGGAAAAATTTTTGAACACATTTATAATAATATAACCATATGATTTGTTTACAATTATTGCATTTAATTATTTATTTTATTAAATAATTATTATTTTAATTAATAATTACAAAATACTAAGTAATTCAGAAAAAAAACTATTTTAGTGGACTATCATAGTGTATAGTCTTTTTTATTATAAATATTTTAAATTATATATATATTTTTCTTCAAGATTGCGTCGCTACATTCTACTGTTTTTATGATTTTTGATTATAATTAATTAGTTTAATTGATTTATTTATTGTAGGCTAACAACTCATTGTAATTAATTTTGTTTTCTTCAAAAGCGTATTTACTATTATTTCATGATTGTTAAAAACCTTTAATTTTATAATTAAATTCTAGTGCATTTTGTAAAAATGGTAAAAACGCATTTCATAAAGTAAAAAAAGATATACCCATTTTGAAATATTTTATAAATAATTTTTTTCCGTTTGATTTTTAAAATTTTAAATAATCAAATTTGTTCAATTTTTTATCGTATTAAAAATGAATACAGAATACTATCATTGTGTGTAGCTTTTAGAGATGATCGTAGTTAATATTATTTGCAGTATTGTAAACAGTAAAATATGTAAAGCATTGAAAATACATTTTTATTTTTATAATTTTCTGAATTATTTTAGAAGTATATTATGGAATAGTTTACCAACATTATTTATTTCGTCAATCTTAATGACATGTTATCGTAAATTGATTTGTTTAGATACATTTTTAGAATATTTCATATTATATTTATTTTAAACTATAATATGTAATATTTGTCTTTTTAAAATATACTAAATCAAGTTTTAATATTTTTAGTATAAGGATTGAACCACGACTTAATATCACAGTTAAATTCCATGTTAAACTACTATGGAACATGTTTCGCGTATTTTTAACCAATAAATTTTTCAATTTTAATCAATTTTAATTTATTCAATGTACAACTTATTTCCTTTTTTGTTTTATCTAGGAATTTAACAGTTCTGGTGACAGACAGACTTCAAGCAAGAAAAAGGCAGTAAGTAATTTTGCTTTAAACCGATGATATTGTTTTATTAGAAAATAATTATTGTTTTATATTTCTTACATTAGATTTTCATGTTGGTTTTATTATTTTACCAGTGATTACTATAATATAAGGTTATACTGCTTATTTTGAGATATTATTGTTAATTATTTTAGTTATATAACAGTCTATTAGGGTTAGTATAAAAGGCTCTTCACGATTATACGTGAGTCAGTTGAGTAACAGTGTTGATTGATTGATTATTTTATCTATACGTTGTGTTCTTCAGTACGAGAGTATCCTGGCTTACAGTGAAGACTTGGAGAGCAACTTTGAGGCTGCCAAACGCTGTTTTGTATCCACTAGTCAACTTCTTCAAATGGCTGTAGACAAACGGAGAGATGTGAGTAATCTATTCAACTGGAACGCTTTATTAGTTGGTAGAACGTTGCTGTATAATAATTCAGAAATCATCACATTAAACAATGCTGGCTGTGACATGTAGAGAATATAGTGTTGGTGCTTTGTGAAAATTATAACGATAGATAGTAATGTGATAGCCAATATTTTCTAATAGCCTAACTAATGTTTTAAATTACACCATTTAGAATTATTGGAATCACACGCAGTCTTTTTGAAATCAAGTAATTTATGATAACCATTGTACTGTAATATTTTGTTATTTATTTTGCTGCTTTTTACTCTTGTAAAATATCTTGATTAATAACAATATTTAATTGTTTATATTATTGGAATATATTTTTAGTCAAGTATAAACAGTAAGGAAAGTATTCATATTGTATTAATTCGTATCAAACGAGCAAATATGAGTTTAATAATATTTTTGAGTAATTTTTCTAAATTTATAGTTTCCGAAATTTTCTGCAATATGTTATTTTAAAAAAGAATATGAAAATTATGTTTATAAAAAAGTAAATTTTAATGTGGGTTTATAACTTAATTATCTGTTTTCAAATTTGAATACAGATGACACCCTTTAATTTATACATACGAAAGACAATGTTTTTTATATATTAATTTCTCTAATATTTTGAATTAAGTATATATAATATGTATGTAGGTTACGTAGATGAGTAGCAATACCTGGACACCGGTCAATCGATGGCTTAACCTGTTGATTACTGTATCTGATGAAATAAACACATACGCAATATGTTACTTTTTATGCCACGCCTATCCAATCTCTGTTTAAGTATTTTATCTTGTGGATAAAAAATTGTTTATTAAATTATTATTATATTAATATTGGTTTATTAATTTTTATTAATAATATAAAAATCAATGTTATAAGAACAAATTATTAACAAGTGGAGAAAGGTTTAATAATGTATTAATCAGAAAATGTTGCATTGAACGTTTATTTGAAATTTGTAACAAGTTAGTTTTTTAAAGAGCAGAAATATTAAATTTAAGTTCTAATTATTCAAGTTCTATTTAAGTTCTAATTATTTAATGAAAACCTCTATTTTCAAATGATCAAACACACTGCGCTGGTATTGATAATTTTAAAACAGGCCAATATTGTATGATTTTTACAGATCATACCTACATAGTTAGAAATTGAAGTGGATGTGTGCATGCAAGTTGTTTTTAATTATTTTAACTAATTTACTCCAAAATTTGAAAGCCTATTTTTTATCTAACTGTAATTAAATTAGTAGCTATTGCGGATATAATATTATTTTGAAACAATTTCCCGTAATTGGGCTACGGGAGGAGGGAGATATGACATCATAGGTAACGTGAATGCTGTAGAATCGATTCTTCCTATACTATTTGCACACATATGTAATGGCTATATTGCCTTCCTTCAGTGGGCTATTCGAAGTGCGGGACTGGAGCCTCTGACTGCTCCCCATCCACAGAGTCGTGAGACTACTGGCAAACTGGAGATGTCCGGGTTGACGGGAGGTAAAGGTTCTGGTGATGCTGGCAGACCTCAGAGACAAGAACTATTTCGATCTCTGCCTCCAAGTTCAGCTGATGCTGGTAGACCTCAAAGACAAGTACAATCTCGAGCACTACCTCCAAGTTCAGCTGATGCTGGCAGACCTCTCAGACCAGAGCCATCTCGAGCACTGCCTCCAGATTCTGGTGATGCTGGCCGACCTCAGAGACAACAACTTTTTCGATCTCTGCCTCCAAGTTCAGCTGATGCTGGTAGACCTCAAAGACAAGAACAATCTCGAGCACTTCCTCCAAGTTTAGGTGATAAAAGCTGTTAGCAGATGTGTTAACTGTATTGATATTTCTCCTGTAAGGCCAGAGACTATAAGATCAATTATGTTATGTAAAGATGGGTAACCTATTTTTATATTATTATATGCCGTAACACTTGACGACAATCACAACGGAAAAATTTTAAAAGCATTTTTATTTTGTTTGATTTAATTATAAATTAAGGACCTTTATATAAAGCGCTATTATATTTTAATGAATATATCGCTTTTTCATATATTGTTCATCAGAAAAAATAATCACTACATTTAAATGGATGAAACGTAATTTTCAATGTGTACGTATGATATCGTAATTTACTTGGCTGTTGGTCAATTAATTAATTATTCATATTTAATAGAAGAAGTTTATATTCTTAAAATAAATATAATTGATTATAATAATATTTCAAAGCAAAAATAATCTTGTCTGTATAATGCGCCAACTTATATTTTGAAGAATCATCATAGCTGTAAAAAAACTCACATGGAAATTTAACCAAAATTAAATGTTTGAACGAGAGTTAACTATCTTTATAAATCAACAATTTCATTACTCAACAATTTTGAGTTGTATTTAGAACGGGGGCAATTGATATACATTTGTAGGTGCATTGATGCATTTAATTGGTAATTTACATATAAATGATACATTTTATTTTTGTTGCAAGTTTTTAAAATATATCAAATTTTATGTCGTTGGTACTCAGTTATTAGCGTTAATTTAGGCTATCATTGAGTGCTTACGGATTATATTTAGCGTATTTTTGTCATACTACTACTCTAGATATGCTTTAAAAATTTATTATATATTTTAAAAATTGTAATTAAAATGAAGATTAATAGCATTAATACAGAAAAAAATATTATATTGTTTTTTTAAATATTAATTGATTCACATAATGCCTTACCATTTTTTCCTAATATAAATTATATAAAAATCTTAAATAAGTCTGAAAATCTAAATGAATTACGTTGAGTGGATCGTTCCCAGTCAACCTCTAAAATGACTCCACCTGGCTGTCCTAAGAGCATTTTTATATAGTCTGTTACTACAAACACTACCATTACTAGGTCACCTTAATAATATATGAAATGTACACCTAGCTAATGTATCAGATATATGGCTATCCTTGTCAAAGCAATATCTGGTTACAGAAGTCCAAGGCTTATTTGTCTAAACTCAAGTTAATCACGACTGTATTTTCCCGTGTAATTATGAATAGGTCGTCCAGTAGCATGGGGGGAGATGAGAGCCGAGGATGACGTCGACGATGACGATGACGAGGAGGATGAGCAGCCAGTGAACCCTGCTGACATGAGTAGTGAAATGGCGATGCTGCGCCAGTTGTTTCAGTCAGTGTCCACCCGACAAGAGGGGGGTGAGCGAGGGTTGGCAGGGGGGATCCCGGCTGATGTTATGACCCAACTGAGGGAGAGGAGGAGCCAGGAGGAGTGCGAGGTGAAAGCTCTACTTGAGCAGAGAAACCAGCTGGCGCGTCAACTCCAACAGATACACAAGGGTGGGTAGTTTTGGTTGATTGTTGTCCTGGTTGGTGGCTTAGTATTTATTACTACTTCATACTACGTCTACATTACTACATCTGACCATGTCTTCTTCTTAATACGTTAACGTCTAGTCACGCCGTACTTCTTCTTAATACGTTAATGTCTAGTCACGCCGTACTTCTTCTTAATACGTTAACGTCTAGTCACGCCGTACTTCTTCTTATTGCGTTAACACCTCTCATAACGTAAACGTCTCATACGTTAACATCTGACCAAGTCGTACTTTTTCTTAATACGTTAATATCTGACCAAGTCGTACTTTTTCTTAATACGTTAATATCTGATCATGTATTTCTTCTTACTATGTTATCGAGCACGTCGTACTTCTTAATACATTAACGTCTCAAAAGTCTTACGTCTTCTTATTGCGTTAACGTTTTACCACGTATTACGTCTTCTTACTATGTTCACGTCTTACCACGTCTTACGTCTTCTTACTACGTTAACGTTTTACCACATCTTACGTCTTCTTACTACGTAAACGTTTTACCACGTCTTACGTCTCCTTACTACGTTAACGTTTTACCACGTCTTACGTCTTCTAACTACGTTAACGTCATGTCTTCTTACTACATTTTTCGTATTATTTTTCTTAATACGTTAACGTCTTACGTGTTCTTATTACGTTACAACGTTTTACTTATTCTTGCTACGTCTTACTTATTCTTACTAAGTTTTACTACGTCTCATTTATTCTCTATATTTTTCTACTTGTTTTTATGTTACTATTTCTTGCAACAATTTACTTTTTACTGCTGAATATTACATATTGCTACTTATTATTGTTTCTTACGATTCTAGTTATAATTCAATTGCCTGGCAGGATTCGTAAGATGATAACAACATCCAATCATTATTTTATCTTACTTACAATATTTTCAACTACATTTTTATTGGAAAATATTAGAATACAGTAGTTTAATTTTTTTAATAATAACATCATTGTTATTATTTAAAAAATTGCACTACTTTCATAATTAACAAGTAGAATGTGTATAAAATTGTCAACATTTCAGCTAAGACAGCAGCATCGGCAGCTGCAGACAGTCTGGCTAGAGGAGACGATGACCCGGAAGACTTGGCAACAATGATGGATCAGATTCGTCGGTTAAGAGACATGCAGGGTCAGATGGCTGGGTGAGATTGACGTTGATTCTATTGCAGTGATATTTGGAATAGTTAGGGTCTAAAGAGACTTACAAAGTCAGGTTTATTTCTTCACCATTCTTGTTATTGATGTAGTTTCTATTAATCAAATTACTATAATATTCAAATAATGTACATAGTATAAACGTAAAAGCAGGTATACTCCCTGATGCTTGATGTTTAATATTATAGTATACATAATTTATGTACAAATTGCATATTACAAAAGAAAAACTAATTTAGTTTTTATTTACATATAAACAAATCTAAAACAAATCTATAACAATGAATTAATTATTATAAATACATGTGACACTACTAGTCAATATTCTATTAAATACATTTGGGAAAAATAAATTGTACATTTAATATCTGTATAAAAATTGATTTAAAATATTACAATTATTCTAAAATAAATAAAAATCTTTGACATTAACCCCTCTTTCATTCTGTATTCGAAATTCCCATTTTGTGTCAGTGGAACGAGTACAACAACTGCTAAGGTAAAGCCGGCGGAGGAGTCGGGTGAAGAGGATGATGATGACGAGGAGGAAGATGAAGACCAAGATGAAGATGAGGGGGAGGGGGCCACGGAGCAGATGGTCCCTGAGTTGGAAGCGAGGATCCATGAATTAGAGGAGAAGAAGCGCGAGTTGGGCCGACTACGCGGCCTGTTGGGCATGCTCAAGGAGGAGTACTCGGTTTCGGCGGAGGCTGTTGGTGCCAGTGGTGATGATCAGTGCCGCGTGGTCAATGGCAAGGCTAACAGGGATTCGGTCACATTCCAGGTCGGTACTTTTTCAGTTTGTATAGTCTTGACCCCAAACATGTGGGGGGATGTAGGCCAAATATTTTTGTTTGTAAATGTAGGTTATTAACTAACATCCAAAATATCGTTACTCGTTTTTGTTAAATTTCCACAAAGAATTTTCTAGCGTAGTGATATCATTTATTTAACATATTTGTCGGTCAATAATCTATAGGTCATTGTTATTTTACACCTCAATATTATATTAAATTGTATTCATATAAACTGTGAGGTAATTAGACTCTTAGGCGTATATATTAAATTTTTATTTATTGTTAGGGAGTGTTGCAAATAATAATAAAAAATCACAGTATTTATTACAATAATAAGTACCGTTTGTAATCTTTTATTATTGGACAGAATAAAAGTATTACAATCATCATATATCACCGTATATAGTTTAATGATGATGCGGGGATATTTCCATCGATTTGAGAGTCATTTTCAAGGGTTAGTTCTTTATTTTAGTTAGTATGTCTTTATCAAGTCAATAGGTATTCGTTTATATCGCTGTATTTAACTAAATTGTATAATTTTAGATAGTAATTAACATAATATTTATATTTAAAAACTTTAATAACAATTTATTCTCAATAATTATTACATTTTTAGTATACATTAAAAAAAATTCTTCTAATAACACATGAATATTATAATTGTATTAAATCTCATATTTGTAATTTAATCATATATTCTTTTAAATCTTACTTTGTATTATATTATAAAATTTAGTTTTAGTTTTATTTAATTAATAGTTCTAGCGCTTTTTAAAAGGTTACTTCAATCAAGTTAATGTATAAATAAAGATATCGATGTTCATATGCATACATATACACCCCCAGTCATTAATAACGCCGCCCCCTATTTTTTTAATCGTTTTTTTAAAGTTTTTTCAACTTTTTTATTTTTGTTGTCATAATATATATTATTTGTGAACTTAATTTAAATATTACATATAGCTTGTATTATTCAACCTGACTATGTTCTTAAAATATGTTTTGTTCATTATATTTTTATATTTTTAACTTCAACCATGTGCTTATACTCATCTACGTAATTAATCAATTTTAGTCACATAGTGAACCATATTATGAAATTTGTTGGACTTCTCAAATTTGGTCATGCACCTTTTTAACTGAGACACGCAATAACTGTTTCAGGGCAATATTTACATACCCCTAAATGACTTCGCTTAGCAAATAAGAC
Organism: Coelogynopora nodosa; assembly: GCA_034780555.1. Lineage (NCBI taxonomy): Eukaryota > Metazoa > Platyhelminthes > Proseriata > Coelogynoporidae > Coelogynopora > Coelogynopora nodosa. Next base: position 31 of record JAUZND010000116.1, on the reverse strand, counting down.
ATCTGCTGATATCACAATAAGGCCTTCTGTA
>JAUZND010000115.1:0-14386 GCA_034780555.1 Coelogynopora nodosa | reverse complement strand
TTTTTTGGCGCGAAAATTCAAAATCATTTTGCTCCGGTGGGGGGGGGTGAGTCATCAAAAAAATGCGTGGGCGGATGGGGGGGTGGCCTAGATATACACTTTCCATACTACTATCAATTGCTATAGTTATACATATCAATATTTTTCAGTTAGCAAATCTTTTAACGGTATTCCTTAAAAATGTGATTTTAAAAGATTGAGATGTATGACTGCATCATCATATTTTCCAAAAATATTTTTTTTAACAACATAAGATTTCAATAATATTATAACTATTGACTTTAGTAAAATGTCATAACATTTTTACTTTAAATATATTTATACACTTCATGCAAAAATCTAAGATTTTAGAAATTTAACAAGAAATAGAATAACATCAAGGATATTAAAATGATACTTAAAAAGCAGGGAGTTTTACTGTTGTTATCTTAAAATCAGAAAAAGTAGTGGAATTTCAGAGTAAAGTAAAAAAAAAATTATACAGATTTGTAAAAATTTCACCTTGTTGCACTTACTATTCTAATGTATTCTAATGCTTTGTAGTATTTTCAATATCAAGGTTGCCAGATGTCCAGATTTGGTGAATGTTAGATGAGTTTTTTTTTGAAAATTCTAAAAATGCGATAACATATTGAGGTGTTATCCACCTACCCCCTGACCTTCATAATATATATTCAAAAGTAACAATTGATTTCATATTGATTGCATATATATTATTCAAAAATTCCAATTACAGATCTCTTATGTAATCGAAAAAAACTTTAAATAATTTATTCTATTTCAAACCAATCCAGAGTTGAAGAAAATTTGGCTGGTTTTCTAAAACGGAAGACTGTACCCATTCTTGATGATTCGACTGAAACCAAGAAAATTAGAATTCTTCAAAATGACAACATGGATGCCCAAAGAATTAACATTTATAAGGTTGAAACTGATGGGAAATGTTCTCACGAAGTATGTCTGTCATTATTAATTACTAGGTTATAATTGAGTAAATTACACTTTTTAATGTATTCTATAGGTGGCTGTTCCTCCTGATGTAGAATATCAACCAATAAAACCAACAGGCCTTCCTCCTGCAAAGACATATGCTTTTCCTTTGGATCCCTTTCAAAAAGCAGGAATTCTTTGTATTGAAAACCACCAATCAGTGCTTATATCAGCACACACATCAGCCGGAAAAACGGTTGTTGCTGAGTAAGTAATCACATAATTTTATTGATTATATCATTTATTATATTTGACATTTAACTTTTGTAGGTATGCAATTGCTTTGGCACTCCGGGAAAAACAGCGTGTCATCTATACAACACCAATTAAGGCCTTGAGTAACCAAAAATATCGTGAGTTTTACGAGGAATTCAAAGAAGTTGGACTTATGACAGGAGATGTTACCATCAACCCAAATGCTAGCATTCTTATTATGACTACTGAAATCTTACGCTCTATGCTCTACAGGTTAGTTATTTATGTTATCCTCGAAATTTGTACATATTTTCAAATGTATATTGTAATAATTTTTTAGTATATGTTTTATTTATACATAATTTTCCGCTTGATTGTAGACATTTGAACATATTCATTGTTTCCTTTCGGATCTGTGATAACAGTTAACATACGTAATACATTTATAACAGTTTTATCCTGTTGGTATTTTGATTAAATATAGCAAATAGTAAAAACAAATTTATAGAGATATAAACAATGAAGCTGATATAATATATCAATGTATTTGACTAAATAAATACGTTACTAAATTTATTAATATATTTACAAATATATTTTTATTACATACTCAAAATAGACTAAACATGTACTCGAACATACTCGTATTTCTATGTAAAAACACAGTGTGTAACTTTCAGCGATCAGGCAAAATCGCTACTTTTCCAAGCTTGAGTAGCATCAGTGATGTTGTAGAGCGCCTAAGCTCTGACGCTCTCACAAACTTTTTCCAATAGACTCGACGTTTCTCACCGCGCTTTACTCCGATTTTTACGGGGACACGTCTTCGACTTTATAACCACACCCTTCGACGACCAGATCTTCCGTTGGCCAAACTGCTGGGGCATAAATCTAAAGAACTGTTAAGACGCGAAAGACACCTGCTAACAACATACATGGACCAACTTGAGGAGGACCTGGGTTTCATCAGGGTTGCACCTGAAAATGTCATCACTACCGCAACAAATCGAGAATTGTGAAAAAAACGAATTAGCAAACTGTGAAAATAGCAATGTATCTTATGCAGTGTACACGTCACAAAATATATTCAGCTACTGCTAATAAACTACGTAGAAATGACTTTAAAAAACGTAGAAAAGGCTTATAATATTATATAAATACAAATTAATTTTTTCATAAATGAGCATTAGTAATATTAATTAAAATGAAATAATGTATAAACAGTTATTAAATATTATATATATTTCAGCTGCATGTTTTTATTTTGTTCACATTACCTATACATATTATAGTATACAAACGCTCTACGTTTTCAGACATACATCGTTTTCAATTCAACATATTGTACTGCTGTTTTTTTATTAATGTTATTGTAATGTAGTTAAATGTTAGTAAATTATATTTTCATCATCTATCAGCCAGAATAATTTAGTAAAAGTATAGCATAAACAAGGGATTACAAGAAATACACAACACTCGTTATTTATTTAAATACGTTCAAGAAAAAGTCTTTTTTAGTTGATAATATTACATAATTCTGTTTTCACTTGCACAAAATAATTTCAAAATTCTTTCTTGTAAAAACAATTACACCCGTCATAGATTCATTAAAATTAATTATCCTGATTTTCTTTCACATTCAGATACGTCAAACAGCCGTATTTTATATACTTTGAATTTTTTTTCGTCCTACCGTAAAACTTGGCTAAACATTTGAGAAACGTTGGCAAGATCTCTCATTTAGACATTCCCCTAACGAACTTTGTGATGCGTGCAGAATGAATCTCCAATTGCGAAAAAGAACTGCAATAAGAGGCGATCATAATCAAACGTTTAAAAGCAACACTTTACAATGCCTTAACCAAAATTGCGTCTCTTTTATTGTTATACTTTAAATAATCAGTTATCGGTAATTATAATTACATCTGATTGCTAATGGAAATATGATTTCCGAAACATGTCTCACAATATTGTAATAACATACGCTGATCGAAGTTCGCTGCTTTTTTTCTTTTTAAACTTAGAGCCTTTAATTTAAGCTCTTACTTTCAGCATACAATCTATAATATATATAATATTATTTACAAATTTATATAACTGTGTTTTTTAATTGTACTAGTTTTTCTCATTAAAGTTTTTATTTATTTCTAATTAAATAGCTAGTGAACTGATCACTTTTTTGTATAAAACTGCGCAATATGTATGTATTCACAAACGGAATTGTCCCACTTCCCCCCACCCCCTCCTTCTCAGAGGCTCCGATGTGATGCGTGAGGTGGGATGGGTGGTGTTCGACGAAATCCACTACATGCGAGACAAGGAACGCGGCGTTGTCTGGGAGGAGACGCTCATCCTGCTGCCCGACTCAGTACATCACGTCTTTCTCAGCGCCACTGTGCCCAACGCTCGTCAGTTCACAGAATGGGTGGCATATCTTCATCACCAGGTGTGCCATTTGGTTTGTACCGATTATCGACCGGTCCCGCTCCAGTACTACATCTTTCCCTGCGGCGGAGATGGCATGCATCTCGTCGTTGATGAATCGGTCAGTTCTGTTTTTTTTACAGTTGAATGATTATACTACTTGTTTATATTTGAGTAGAATATTTGTTTAGTAATATTAATATAAAATGATTAATTAATTTATGCTTATTCTCTAATGATGTATTTTCAATTTTATACATTTTTTTAAATATATATACAATATATATAATATTTTTTTTTTTTATTATTTATTATTATTATTTTATTATTATTATATTTATTATATATTTATTGAAAAATTAAAATTTCTTAAGATGATTTTTTATAATTTATTTAAATTGCATTTTAAATCAAATATGGAATAGTTCATATAAATTCGCCAATGTATCGTTACTATTCTGTCTTGCGCTTTCAGCACTACACCTTGCACATATCTTTTTCTTCGTTCTTACCTTATCGTTTTTATTTATATAATTGTCATTGTATGCACAGCTGTAGCCAGTTGATGTAAAATATATATTGTAGATTGCATTTTGTAGGAACCATGATAATATGATATCATAATATGTTATATATGCGTCTGTCATAAAACACACTAAGCTAGCATGAATTTAATTTTTTTCATACTTGTAAGTAATCAAGTTACTTAAGTTACATAAAGTTACTTTAATTTTCAATTAAATAATAATTAAATCAATGAAAAAACAGTTCCAATCGCGTAGTTAAATCCTAACTGTTCTACTGTATCAGCTGCGATTATTTAAATTAAACGAAATCCATATCATGAAAATTAAATTACATCCTACGATGTAAAATTAACCAGCGCATAAAATGAACTCATTGTCTAACATCTGTTGTTGTTCTTCACATTTACAATATATGTACCTATATATAATATTTTGTGCGTAAAATTACCATAGATATTAAATAATATTTAAAAAATAACACAAAAAAGTACATAATATGTCTTTATATTATTCAAATACAATATAGTACTATTTATAATATTAAAATATAAGGTTTCTGTTTTTAATAAGAATGTGGTTATCTGCAACATTCTTTATGGTATTCAGTACGTTTGCTTCTTACTTTTAATATTTTTAAACATTTACATATAACATTATATCGATAATGGTAAATTATCACATTCCATTTAATTTCGCAACACCACTACAAAACAAATTAAAAATAAACAAAGTAAAGAACCTCAAATTATCAAAGCGACTCCCAAATATAGTAATAACATTTTATAATATCAATATCATATAAAGGGGAAACAACAGGAAGGTAAACAAAGAAATGTGTCATGTCAAACCACTAATATAGATTTAAAATATGTTTAAAATCCAGTTATACCTTGTAGGCCAATAATGTGGGACTTTGTATCCTCAGCAGCAGTTTAACGGATTGTGCACAGACACGAATACTATTCCCGCAATTTAACACATGTATTGTAAGCTGTAGTGGAATTAAAGAAACTTTAAGTTGAGTTTACATTTAAAAATGATATTTTCATTTCATGATACATTAATAATTCATATAGTAATTTTTTTACCCTTTTAATGTATTAAACAAAAAAACTACAGCATAAATTTTAACTTTATTGTTTTAGTTACTTATAGATAATGTTTGTTTATATATTTTCATCTAATTTCCATTCTGCCACTCGAGGACGTCCTGTTTTTTGCCACAGAATATCGAAATAAAAACTAGGTACCCGAGGGGTCTAGGTTCAGGGTTCTGGAACATTTGTTAACTTTGATATATTGGAAAAAGCACGATTTACTTAAAAATTAAGCATTTTAAATGCACTCTAAAATATGTTAAATTCTCAACATTTTCGTCACTACGTGCCAATTTAAAGGCTCGTCTTCTCGCCTCGTCATATCACAGTGGTTATTGTTACCCGTCCTGTTCTTTTGGCTGCAGGGTGGCAACCCAGTTATTATACATATATACATAAACAATGTCGTAAAATTTATAATTCTGTTTAAATTTCGTCATTGTGTAATTTACTATAATTAATCTTTTGGTTTATCGTATATCATAAAATTCGCACTTTTTACAATTATGTTATATCACGTTATTTTATATTTAGTATACTATTAAACAGCAATATGAAAACAATAAATCAAATATAAAATATTTATAGACACACGTTACAATATATAATAATATGTTAAGGCCATCTTATGTATTCCCCATATAGTTCGTTCCCACTCGCATGCATTATCTATATGAACATTATAAAGTAGTTAAAGAGTTGTATACAATATTAACCATTTAACACTTTCATGCTGCTTTTCCAATCACTCTTTTGACACTTCAATTAGTCATGGGTAATTATTATTCCGTGACTGAAGCAAACAGTCAAAAACTGTACACGTACTCGTATATTTGTGCCTCCCCCCACCACCCCTTTTTTCCACATAATCTAGAGCAAGTTCATGGAGGATAATTTCAACGCTGCCATGTCTGTGCTGGGTGGTGGTGGTGGCGCGGAAAATAAAACCGGAGGCAATTCATCCTTCGGAGGTCAACGAGCACAGCAGCGGCCTGGTGGTAAACGTGAGTATATCCAACTCTCCCAGTGTTTCACGGATGTGTTGAGAGTTAAAAGTCTCGCTCTAGCTGGATCACTTGTCAGGAGATTGAATACATGAATGAATGTCTACTGTATCGTATGATTATGTGTCGCTTATTAGTTTGTTAAATAATTGCTCGCTCTCTCTCTCTGAAATCAGTATTGTTAGATTTGATTGTATTTAAATATGTTTTAAAATCGGACCTTATCAAAATATAAAAATACAAAATTATTGATCGAATTGATATGCATGAAAATATTTTGAAATAATGTTTACTTTGTTAGTAACTAATAGTAACTATAAAAATATTATGCGGAGTTTAGAATGTGGGGTTTTTAAATGCGACCTTTTTGATAATAAAGTACCATTTATCATTGCCATTTTTATTTTCCCAATTTGAAATTGTTTTAATCTGTTGCTAAATATAACAATTATGTATGAACACATTCATTAATTGCAATAATTGGAAATACTATGCAATGTGTAGCAGTAAATTATGATAAATATAATTTAGAAAAATGTTCACATAAAAAGTAGTTAATTATTTTTTCCTCTTTTTTTAATCCAAAACGTCTCTACAAATTATTAAAAAAATGTAAACAAATTAAATTATCAGCGTTTTATGGATTTTTAATAACGCTTTTTGACAATTTTGATATTAAATTATTGACGGTATATTGTGTCTGTGGTATTGGCAGGAAATGAGAATTACTGTTTCAAGTTGATCAGATTGATAATGGAGCGCAAACTGGAGCCAGTCATAGTTTTCTCCTTCAGTAAGAAAGAATGTGAGATTTACGCCCTGCAGATCGCAAAATTGGACTTCAATACAGGTGGGAATTCAATCTGTAACACACATTAGCTTAGTAATATTTATCGTCTTGCTTCGTTCATGTAAAATACTTGTTTTTGAAACGTAAAATAATGATATAATATAAATTTCAAATAATTCATGACGAAATGTTTGTGAGTTTGTTTGAAATGTTTGGCTTCTCCGAAATTTTTAGCGTTTAATATGTTCTATTTTTTATATTAATTTATAAATTTGAAAATAAATAAATAAATCTATAATTATTTTTTTATTCTTTGCTATTTTAATACATTATTTATACAAACTTTTTAATATATATTTAACATCGATATTTATTCACATTTTGTTAATTTTCTTCCAAAATAGGCAATCCAATTAAACATAGGGGGTAGCCATTCTTAACATGACAACAATCACGATTAAAGTAGAAAAACGCTTTTTATATAAAACTTAATCATTAAATATTAAACATCATAAAACATAAATCAGTGAAATGATAGATCTCTTGTAACCTAATTATCTTGGTATTTCTTCATTCTAATTAAATTTATATTTATGTATTATCACTTCTATATTAACAGTTTAACTAAAGAGTATCGTCAAAACTTTTGACATTATGAATAAAGAAGATTGATATAAATAAATTCCATTCGATGTCAATAGAATCCAGTTTAAAAATTCAAATAATAGTTTGTCTATTTAATTCTAGATTTTTTAATGTTTTAGTAAATAATATAATAAAGTAAACATATAATTAACCAAATGTGTGAAACTAAATATCTATAAATTTAATACTTATTTGTAAATAATAATTTAATTCATCAATATATTAATTTTTTACGGTTCAGTATTGAAGATAGCTTTTGTATTCTTTTGTTAATTTAACGTAGAGTTGTGTTTTCTTGTTTCGTTTTATATATTATTACTATTCTTGACTTGTGCATCTCCATACTTCTACATCCCCACGTCCATCCTGCCACCCCTGGTCAGACACCGAGAAGCAGATAGTGGAGGAGGTGTTCCGCAATGCAATCGACACCCTCTCCGATGAGGACAAACACCTGCCCCAGGTGGACAGTGTTCTCCCGCTGCTCAAGAAGGGGATCGGTATCCACCACTCGGGCCTCCTGCCCATCCTCAAGGAGACCGTCGAGATTCTCTTCTCCGAGGGACTCATCAAGGTGCACTCAATTTACGAGGATTTACTGAGAATTTACGAAGATTTAGTGATAATTTACGGGGATTTACTGAGAATTTACGGGGATATTACTGAGCATTAACTGGGATTTTACTGAGAATTGACGGGGAATTTAATGATCAAATGATCTGCAAATAGTCACATTTCCAGGAAACTTCAGGAGGCAGGCTCATATTTATTTGCTTAACATGAATTTATTTACATGACCGTCCCATAATCGTATATTTAGTTTATTATAAAATATATCATATTTATATTATGATAGAATTATAATTTTAACGTTAAACATTTTTCTCCATATCTAAAATATATATTAATTAATAGTATAAATGGATAATTTTAGTCAATGTTCATAATGGTATAGTTTTCTATTCATCTGAAAATATACTTCCGCCTCATAAACCTGTATTATAATAATTTATGTGTAAAACCTTGTGTGATATGTTAACTAAATATTTTTATATCAAAACGTGAACTTCATCTATACAAAACTGTTGCTTAATAATTGTTCCTTTTTTTATATTTCTATTCAAACAAGCTGGTTTTCATTTGCTTTTATCATAAATTACTGTTATAAAATTAGGAAAAATCCAAACTGCGATTCAGTGGCAAAGAAGAGTAATTTAACTTTTCATATTCGTTTTAGTTATTTTAAAATCAAATGAATAATATAAGTAGTTAAAAGTTGTAATGGCCAGATACGTAGATATTCAATCTAGAATCACTCTTTTCAATATTTGGGTTATTGATTTAATTATATTTATACATAAAAATAGAATGAAAAGTCATTTTACGTTGTTTTGCCACTACTTAAGATTTTTGCAGGAACTGTTATGTGCCCATTTTATACATTTTTATTTATATTGAAATTCTATCTCATCTCACTTTAAGGAAATTCTAGTTAACGCAGTTTCCAGTTTCACGGTTTTAAAGCTCTTCGAATCTTTGCTTATTTAAGGTTGCAAGTTTAGACTGTATTATATTATTAGGTTTGTATTCATATTTTACATTTTATTCATTATGAACAATGAGATTTTCAACGTAATAATTTTTTTGCCCTAAGATAATTTGTATTCAGTGATTTTTTGGTATTTAAGCATTTTACCTATTTATGTTTACATTTACTAGTTGAATATTTTCTGCTTGACCAACTCATTATCATTATATTAATAAGTACTGCTGAGTAACCACTACTGCTTTTCGTTAACAAAATACGTGTGTAATGCTTTCTTTATTAAACTTTTTCTAGTGTCTGTTTGCAACGGAAACATTTGCGATGGGACTCAACATGCCTGCGCGGACTGTTCTGTTCACATCGGCGAGAAAATACGACGGAAAATCTTACAGATGGGTATACTAAGATTAGTATTCTTTGATACACATTTACAGTGATAAATAATTCAATATTCTTTGAATTAATTAAGCCCATTACATTCTTATTATATAATTTTTTCCCGAAGAAGATGAGTGAAACATTCTCTACAAATGAAACATCCTTACAGACGTTTTCTCCGCATTTGTGATCTTTCTAATTTCGTTCATATTCTCCCTGTCCAGCTCCCTCCCACAATCTTACTTTTCTATCAAGTGCAGCAGCTTAAGTCACTATGGCAGTGGACATTATTCGAAGTGTAAACTGACCAAAGTTTACGAAAAGTTTTTGCGTGTGTAAATGAATTTCTTCTCCCGAAACGTTTAGAATCATTCTTCACCCAGAAACGCAGTTATACTGTGAATTTCATGTTATCTTCTGCAGAAACTATGCGATTACCAATATTCTCTTCGAACACTGACGAAAGCACAATACCTTTTTTGGGACAAATTTAAATTATTTTATTTGTTAACGCGCTGCTGTTTTTTGTAATATCTGCTGATTTTTATAAGTTTTCTAAATGTCAGTTATTGTCTGTGTCAATAAGTGTGTTTGTAACTTCGGTTCTTGGACTTTATCAGATCTTCAATTCCTTGAGAGTTTGTCTTTGGTGTTTTATCTAAAAGTATATTATGTATGTGGCACAACTCGTTCACATTATTAAACTCTACTGTTCATTAGTATATAGCGCAGAATGATCGATACTTATATATTATGCTCCTTCAAAGGATATATATATATATATATTTGTGCTAAGACGAGCATTTTTCAGTAGTTATAGCTGACCACATTAATTGTGTAGGCTCACATAGTTAAATTGGAAAGAGTTGGCCATAATAAAATTAATCTAAATTGCTATACTATTCTTGTGACTATATCACTCGACCTGTTTCCTCCACTCCCCAATTCCGCAGATCTCCTCGGGCGAGTTCATCCAGATGTCGGGACGTGCGGGCCGGCGCGGCAAGGACGACCGGGGCACCGTCATCATGATGGTGGACGAGTCGATGCCGGCCAAGGTGGGCAGTGCGATCATCAACGGGGCCGCCGACCCGCTCAACTCCGCCTTCTACCTCACCTACAACATGGTGGTCAACCTACTCCGGGTGGAGGAGATCAACCCGGAGTACATGATGGAGAGGAGCTTCTTCCAGTTCCAGAATCATGCCGCGCTGCCCGCCATGTTCAACAGTCAGTGTTGTGTTGTTTGCTCATCTGTCTAACTTTGTTGTTGTTGTCATGTGTTGTGGGTTATTCTGATATGTGGTAAAGGGTTCGTACGTTCGATTGATAACCCTTGAATTTAGTCTGACCCTTAAAAACCCTCGAGAACCCTTGAATTTACACATTACCCCTTAAAAACCATTAAATTCCAACCGATTGCATCAAATATCCTGTAATATCCCGCCTCCATTTTTGCTATTTTGTTTTGACAAACATCTCCGGAGAGTTCAATACTCTGCAAAACGTATTGTCACCAAATCTCCATGGCGAACACCGACATCTCCATTACTTCATCAGTTGCACTGGCTCCCTATTAAGAAACGTATTCAATTTAAAGTGCTTCTTTTTGCATATAATGCCATCCATAAATCAGGACCCACATATATTCAAGATCTGGTGACAGTCTGGCTGTTCTACTCGGCAGTCGATAGCACCCACACTCATCTGTCCCATAGTCAAAACAAGAGGTACAGCTGATCATGTTTTCTCGGTGGCAGCCGCACCGGCTCTATGGAACACGCCTCATTGACAAAGTTACTATTTTTAAATCCTATTTAAAAACTTTCATGTTCTCATAATTTAATTTTCTCCATAATAATATGACCTATTCGATTGTAGCAACATTTTAATTTCTGCAAAGCGCTGTTGTGCTTACTTTGTTTCAATCTGGGGCGCAAAATTAAAAAAAAAATTAGTATTAAATTTTGTTACAAAATATAATTTGATCATTTTATTATCTACTACTGACATAAACATTTTCTAATTAAATATTTTAATGATGAAAATGTCTGTTTTGTGTTTCAATAGAGTCTTTAAATTGGTCAAAACTATTCAAAGTTTCAAACATTGACTTTATAAATGTATATAATATAATAATGATTAATATTGGGATAAAAATCTATTTATGCATTATAATTATTTATGTTAGTTTTCTATTTTATCATCGAAAAAAAGACCCCTTGATTTTGATTCGGTTGGGACGTATAATCCCCAGTGATATGTCACAACCTGGAATATGTTTAGTCAGTGGTGACGATATGTTTTGGTTAATATTTAATACATACGTTTTTGTGAACTTCCAAAGACATTTCTCACATAATATGAGTTATGCTGATTTATAGAAAAAAGGGAGAGTCGTTGTTCATTTATACTTTTATTATTATGTTATTGATTATTTATTATAGCAAAAATGTTTATTAAATAATACAATTTTTTTGTATAATATTTATTCTATTGTAAGTGTTCACCATACATATTGTTGTCGTTCAGCAAAACTATCCTAAGGAAAATTTTGCAGTTTTCACACAATTCACTTTGATAGTTTTTCTATATTAAATGCATTCTATTACAGTATTAAATTGACATAAAATAGTAGTAGAATAATGTTTCATTGCCATTTTTAGTCTTTTAAATACTGTAATATAACTAATTTATTACAGAAAAAATTATCAAAGTTAAATCGTTAAAATTTGCAAATTTGTAATTTGGATAATTTTTCTAAACGACAGCGATATGTAGAATATATTAGTTAATTATTTTTTTGCATTGTGTTATAGTACAGTTCTCCCAATAACACCCCTCCACGTCCAGAACTGAAGACTCTACGAGACGAAGTGGAGCAGATTGCGGTGGACGACGAGGAGTCTGTCGCCTCCTACTATCAGATCAAGCAGTGTCTCGACTCCTTCCGCGAGGAGCAGTTGACTTATGTCCGCAAGCCCAAATACATTGTGCCCTTTATGCAGCCTGGACGCCTCATTAGGGTACGTGAGTCATTATGTTGCACTGCTGAAATGTGGACGTGGGTTACCTAGAATAGATCTGCTACGTTTGATTGAAATCTTTTTCAGTGTGTGTTTCATGTAAATCGGGACGTTTTGGACGATTCGGAAGTTTTTAAAATTAATCAAGACGTCAATTGTTTTCTATTAGACCCTAAAACATCGGGATACTTCGCAAAGAAAATTTTGCTAGTTTTGTATTTAAATTATCTATTTGAGTTTCATTAATAACATTTTGGCTTTGCTTATTTATAAAAACATGTCTTGCATGTCTAATGAAAGTAATATAATCACGATCTGACAGTTCCAATTAGGTATAAAAAAATTATGTGAATTTATATGCAAACTTATGCGCATTTTAAATTATTATTTGAAAGAATGTTACAATTGAACTTAAAAATGCAAATAGATTAAAATACTTTGATTTCTTATACTATACATAAAGAATAATTCAGCTGTATTATTTTTTTATAATGAATTATTATTTAACAAACCCTTTAGCTACCCAATAATACCAAAATTATTTAGTTTAGGCAAATACTGGGTTAACATTTGAAATAAATTATATTTTAAGATATAAAAATGGTGATTATTTGTATTTCGATTGAGTTCGTTTTTGATATTATTATTAATATTAATCTGGAAAAACTTATGATTTTTTTAGTTTTGCTTCTTCCATCACAAGAGGAACCATCTCTGACAGAATTTTTTATCTCATTTATGTGCAACATGAGCCACTCATAGTGACATCACCAGAAGTTGTAGGCCCTGGCCTACTAATCATCTTTAGATCCAACCTGTGATGTGTAAACATATTGGTCTAGTTCACACCCTCGTTTAGCTTGGATTGCTGGATTCAAATCGAGTGTAATTCCATTATCGATTAGCAATCGATTTTAATTTCCATTGTCATTCCAATTGGTTTTTTATTGGATTCAAATGATTTAAAATATAATTTATATTAATGCTAACAATAAGTGAGATTAAAATCTATTTATTTACTTTAAAAATGTTTAATTATATTCAAAATACACCAACATAACTTACTATAATTATTATAATCATTTGTTATACTATTATATTAAATAATGTGTTTTAATTAAGCATTTGACATAATACAGTGCTGGTGCGGCCTGCGTTATTTAACGCTGAGCTTTATTTTGAAAATTTTCAGCGTTATGCGTTTTTTCATACTTCCTAGCGTTATTTTTTTGCCATTGATTTTCAAAAAAATTATATATCTTTTTCAGGGTACTGGGCTGGTAAGACCTATTAAACTGTCAGCTTTGTAACTGTAATGTTTTATATTATGTATAAATAAACTGGTTAATTACTAGTGAGAAAGAAACGCGAAGATGATGATCGTAAATTTGCAGAAGAGAAAGAAAGATTGCAGAATATGACTAAAGTCAGGGTGTCCAGTTCTTGAAAAATCACGGAAATTACGGAAAAGTCACTAAAAATAATCTCTTGAAAAATCACGGAAAAATCTCGGAATTCAGTCAGCTATCACGGATTTTTTTTTAAAGTTTAGTAAATAATTTATATCTCTATTAGCTGCATTCTTGGCTTTAATTTCATAAAATTTTCGGCGAGAATTATAGGCTACGCTATGTCATTAGATAGATGCTAAGCACAACCACAATGGTTGCAGGGAATTAGGTACTCCTGGCATGCTGAGCTGTCATTAGGTAGTACTTATTTGCTTACAAACATGTACATTATATTTTTTGATTAATTTATTTA
>JAUZND010000114.1:0-14386 GCA_034780555.1 Coelogynopora nodosa | reverse complement strand
TCTGCGTATTGCCGAACCCCTTTCAAAAAGTCGTTCAGAAGCTTTCAACAAAGGGCGCGTTACACAGTTCTTTGCTGATGCTTTACACCTTTATAAACAGCTGGACCTAAAATCGTTACCAACATTAATCTATAACTGTGACGAAACGGGTTTATCCTCAGTTCCTAACTCAAATTCCAAAGTTTTCCAGATTCCATATTTCAGCAAGCTTCAAGGAAAACGAAAAGTAACACCAGCCACAAAAACAGAAGCGAAGATCGCGAAAACGAAATCTATTAAAAAAGTCATCCCATTTTTCTGTTTGCCTAGATTTGGATACACAAACTTGCTAGAGATATACCAAGACGCAATCACAATCAATCGATCTCAAACATAAAAAAATCAATCAAAATCTCGTCACAACCTCCTGTTCTAGATTTTCATGATCAACCAACTTGCTCAAGATATGTTACAAATGCTTCTAATAACAATTCGTGTTTTGTGTGTCACTCAAATTATAACAACAGCACCAAGGACTGGTATCAATGTCTGGAGTGGACATGTGAGAGTTGTTACTCAACTTCATCATGTGCAATTGTGCCTAACATTATTTTATTACATAATGACAAACTCGCCCCATACATGTCAAACTCGCCCCATATGTTCTATGTCAATAAATTTATTCTGGATAGTTAATATTGTACTTGATCATTTTTATAACCATAGGCCATTGTAAACATCATCTATGGTTAGCGCTAGCGAAAGGTTTTATTTAAATAAAATTATTATTATGTCTATGATGTTTGGTTCTACAAGAAAGTGTACAAACTCGCCCCGGTTTACCCTATTCCTTTTTTGATATAGCTTTTTTTGTATTGAATGTATACAATCTTTCTAGAACCTTTATTAATTTTGCACCTTTTGTTCATTCAATACCGTAATTATTTTTGTTGAAGTATATTTTTAAATAGTCGTCTAATAAAATGTATTATCTAAATTAGTATTGATTATACTGTTACAGATATTTGAATACAGAGATAGAACAACAGTCTCAGGACCGGACCGATGACGATGAAAAGCCCCCCAAACAACCTCGTCTTGACGAACCAGTCCACAACCTGTTTACTACATTTAAACCGGTGGAGGATTTAGACTCTGATTCTGACTCCTGGGGCGATGAACCCTGGGATGAAGAGGTGGTGTGGCCTGTACCCCCGCCGACATCTACCTCACTCTCAGCGGCAGTTGTGCAGCGTCCTGATTGGTTGTCTGAGATCCAATCATGTTCGGCGAAGAAATCGATCGCGAGAGAACCGGAGCAACTGCTACTGCGAAGACCGGTGAAGCAATTGAAAACTGAACAAGCAAGGGAGTGCCGACTTGTTCTGTCTGATGTGGAGGTATTGTTCAGACTAATCATTGTTAGGTGTAAATTATGTTAACTAAATGTTAATGGTAATAAACTAATACATTCAGTGCATGTTTAATGAAACAAACTTTCGGCTATTTCAAAATTGTAGTCGCATGTCATGATCGAAAGTAAGTTATTATAACATATTATAAATATCCATGGATTATATGTTATATGTTATATATCTAAATATCAATTAAATTAATAAAATCGATATTATATAGAATGAAACATTAATCTATTTTCTATTCAATTATTATTAAAAAAGGTTATAGTTTTTTTAACTTAATAAAAGCACATGGTTCACCGATATCTGTAAATATTATTATGGACAGCATAGAACTTAATAAATATAATTTAAATAAATTATACTAAATAAAAAAATAAATTGAATCCGTATAAAATATATATTCCTTTCATTAAAAAGTTAATATATAATATGTACATTCATACTTTTTAAATAATAATTTTAGCCATTATTTTTTTCTCATAATAATAATTTTTTTCTCATTATTTAAAGGGAAGCCTGTTGATACATTATTCCGTCATCGGTAATATTTTTTTGTTGTTTTTGAAAATTTGAAACCCAGATAAACAAAAAAAGTTATAATAATGTATTTTATTTGCCATTTTTAATTATATATAATTAAATAACAAAGGAGGCTTTATATAATGGAACTATAAATAATAATTAGAAAATCAGTATTGAATATCAGCATGTTACATATTTCGGGATTATATCAACTTTCCCTTAGCTTTCATTTCATTTAATTTAATTTCAATTATTTACTGTTTAGTTTATATTATTTTGTCTCCATATTATTAGTATATGTTTTATTTTAGCTGCTGACATTGCAAAGTGATATGGTCCTAACTCTCGTTAATGTTCCACAAATGTGCAATAAAGTAAAATAATTTATATTTGAAAGGCTCTAAACCCTTCTAACTGAGCAGAGACATATGTAATTCGTTTTTTTATTTTTGTTTATTACATATATGTATTGCATATTTGTTGCATTAATAGTTATCATGAAAAAACAATAACCAATAAAACATTTTATTGTTTCTAATCAATGCTATATATTGCGATCTGCTAAACTGAAAACAAAAGTCGTAATGCTGTGTATTATTTTACGTTCCTTCTTACTAATAATAAACATTTTTACATCTTTTTTAAAACCAACTAATTAAATCAATTGAATAACATTAATAATTAAAACAAAATGTCGAGAGCATTATTCAGCCTAGAAAAATGCAAATCATAATATTCCCGAGAAAATGAGTCCATTGTATTGTATGTTTCTAAATTTAGTTATGTACATACCGTTGATGGTCCGTAATCTTGCAGCATACCTTAATGTTAATGTCAACCTTAATAACATGAACCAATATCATAACTTAACTTAACGACTTTTTTTAAAGTATAGGCTATGTTTGATACAAAAATATTATTCCAAACAATTTATCATGTTATAGTTTTTGAATAGTGATCAATTGACAGTTTTATATTGGTCCAATCTTTCATTTTTATCCAATTATTTATTATTTGAAGTACACAAAACTTTTTATAACGTGTTAGACGCTATTCGGACATATATTACTGCACTGGTACCAAGTGTTTAATAAATGTTCGAGTTTTCCTTGTGAGTGTATAATATAATATATATAGTATAATATAATAATATAATATAATATAATATAATATATAGTATAATTGTATAATTGTTACGGCCATAGATATTTAATTATATTTTAAATAGATAGGCCACTTTCATTTTAAAATACGATTAAATACGATTAAATACGCATTTAAATTTAAATTGAACGCATTTAAATATTATATTATTTTTATTATGTGAAACAATAACCTATACATGATATTTTGTTAAATATCTTAAATAGTCCAATTTTTATAAATACAGTAAAATGTTCACTTATGATACCTACCAATAGTAATTGGTAGTAGTATTTTTTATTAAATTAAATTTAAATATATTAATAAAACTGAGTTTATTATAGTCTTAACATTATTATTTAACATAAAAATGTTATGGCTTTATATTTAGCTTGATAATTATGATATATTTCACCCAATACACATATTATCGTATCTAAATAAATTGTTTGTATGGTAATTTGTTTTTTTGTTGGTTCGTTAGTTTTATGCTAGATAAATACAGATGTGCTGTATACAATATTACTAATTACATACAATAATTAAGTATGTGTATAGCCGTTTTTAACTTGATAAATATTTACTTACATAATTTATATTATTACTTTTTTGTCTGAATTATGTTTTTATAAAATATTGTTTATCCAATTTCTTACGCGACATCATCGACTGCAACTGTTATTGAACTATAATATGAGTGATATATAATATATATATATATATAATATATATTATATCACTCAGTGTAGCCAGCAGCTATTTATTGTCATCTGCCTCTTTAAATGGACCTTGAAACAATCCACTTCCCATCTTGTGCCACATTAGGCCTTCTACCTCACTCAGGCCCTCGGCTGCTTGCGGATTCTCGATTCGAATGACTCTGAGGTGAGCTGTTTCACTGTTGCGATGATAGTCTAGCAGGTGTTCCGGCAGATATTGAAGAAGGATGTGTAGATAATTATATAAATGCGTTCAGCGGAAGATGCGTAAAGGTCTAGTTGTTTTGCTTGTTGAGTATTTTTAGTTTTTGAAAGGGAATACCTAGATTTAATACAAGTGTAGTAATATATGGTATTGATTGTGGGAATCGAAAAATGAAGTGGAAAGAGGGTGATATAGGCCTACGGTTGAAATATGTTTTTATTTATTGACTTATACTACTTATACTACTTATGTATGTAGGTAAGTATTATGTCACACTCACTCACTTACTCGTAATGATAATAATAATAAAACGTCAAAAATGTGTTAAATTAAAAATATAAATAATGATTAAGTAACTTATTTCTTTGACTTCCGGCAACTTTAGAAACAGTTAATAAGTAATGTTAATAGTAAGGCCTCTAATATCATTAAAATTAATTATTTGTTACGTGAAAAGCATATTATTTATTTGTTTAGAAACTATTTGCATCCTATTAAGCAAAGTAAGTAAAACAACTATATTTTCTTTAATAAGCATATTAGATTATATTATTTTATATTAAATCATTTTTAAAATATATATTATATTGTATAATATTAAACCCACAAAAATGTATAATGTATTTAATTATAACAAAATTTATAAATATTTAAAAAATATATATTTTTGTGTATTTTTTCATTACATAAAGATGATTATTAACTATTTAAATAATACATCTTTGGTAAGTCCATTATATATATAATATTATTATTTATTTAAGATGAAACATTATTCACTTTTTTTGTGATATTATATATAACAATTAGTTTAGTTTATATTTCAATAGGCGATTTTGTTTTCAATTTCTAAATGTGAGGCCAAATTAATTCATAAATGTCAATGGGTGATTAATTTCTGAGTTACAACTTACTCAGTGCTGAAAATTGTATACTTCTAAAAATAGGATGCATCTTTTTGTGCTGTACAGATGGTCAAATAAAATGTGCATAATTTTGTACGCCTCCCCCAATCCCTCCCCCCTACTTTGCCGTTCTACTGTTAACCATTGCTGCCAGATGCCAATTATGACCTACCGGCATTACATAGACAATATATACAACAGAATATTCTCAATAAAATGTTGTATAGATTATGGTGTAGTTTTTCACTTCGAATTAAAATATATCATTTCTTCTCTAATCAGACGTTTGGTTAAATTTATATTTAGATGTTTGCTTTAAATGGGGGTGGTGGGGGAGAGGGGAACAGTTTTTAATCATTTTTACACATATAAAATATACATGGTGGAAAGTGATCAATAAAAGTTTGAACTTTAAATTTAAAAAATATTTTTCACTACATACAAAATTCTAAATATTCTTTATAACGTTTGGCTAATTTTGATTCATCGTTTTCTCCAGGTATATATTCTACCAAATGAAAGGTAGATAGGATACATGAATAGTGGAGCATTATGAAATTTGCTTATGATTAGGTTATTTACTGCGATATAGTAAGGTTTAATATACTAGGTTTTTCTTCAAAATTTACCAGTTAAACTCAAATATTTATTTCACGAAAAAAAAGATAGTTGACTGTTTTATAAATAATTGAATAGCAGGTACATAACATTTTTATTGTTATATTTAGTTTTTTTGTGCAGTAAACGATATCGGATACTTACCGGCGGGTTAGTTTGATCTTCTTCTTGGTGTGTCTATAGTTAACATAACAATGCAATGTGGTCAACCTCTGTGCAATATAGCGCCTCCGCTCTAAACCCACTCCCAATCTCTCTGTCATCATGACCCCTTACAGATGTCCGTCGCGTCACTCTGGCGGCATTTCACCACCGCCACCACCACCGCCACAACCACCGCCACAACCACCGCCACCGCTACCACCAGCTCCTTCGTCTGGCGCTATGCAGTCTACCTCCACTTCCGGTCGCGGGGTTGGCAGGTGCGACACGGCCTGCGTCTCGGTGTTGACTACCTCCTCTACGCCCTCTCACCGGATCACGCGCACGCGGTCGCCTCAGTGGTTGTCATGCCAATCGGTGGAGGTGGAGGTGGAGGTGGAGGTGGGCTCACTCTGCGTCAGGCCTATGCTCGGCTGAGGGTGTCAGGACATGTTGCCAAGGTGAACTGTTAGAGAAGGCGGGTGATGTCGAATGACCTCAACAATTGATCTTTTACCTTGATTTAATATCGGTTAAAGAGTCGTAGAATACATGCACAAGCATCATTGCTAGATATATGCACAAGAATCATTGATAGATATATGCACACGAATCATTGATAGATATATGCACAAGAATCATTGATAGATATATGCACAATAATCATTGATAGATATATGCACACGAATCATTGATAGATATATGCACAAGAATCATTGATAGATATATGCACACGAATCATTGATAGATACAATATATGCACAATAATCATTGATAGATATATGCACACGAATCATTGATAGATATATTATGCACACGAATCATTGATATATATATGCACAAGAATAATTGATAGATGTATGCACAAGAATCATTGATAGATATATGCACACGAATCATTGATAGATATATGCACAAGCATCATTGATAGATATATGCACACGAATCATTGATAAATATATGCACACGAATCATTGATAGATATATGCACACGAATCATTGATAGATATATGCACAAGAATCATTAATAGATATATGCACACGAATCATTGATAGATATATGCACAAGAATCATTGATAGATATATGCATAAGAATCATTGATAGATATATGCACACGGATCATTGATATATATATGCACAAGAATCATTAATAGATATATGCACAATAATCATTGATAGATATATGCACAAGAATCATTGATAGATGTAATATGCACACGAATCATTGATAGATATATGCACAAAAATCATTTGAAAATTGATAGATATATGCACAAAAATCATTTGAAAATTGATAGATATATGCACAAAAATCATTTGAAAATTGATAGTTAGCCATATAAAACCTTATAAAATTCATCGATAATGAGGGCCATATACAGTTTAACAATTAAGTTTTAAAATACTCATAAAAGCACATAAAATTAAATAAAATCATTTAAAACTAAATAAAATGGTTTAGCACAATATATCATAAAAAACCATATTAAATCACATAAAACCATGTGAAATCACATAAAACCAAATAAATAACACAAAACCAAATAAAATTAAATAAAACCAAAGAGAATCACATAAAACCTTGTAAAATCAGATAAAACATATAAATTGACATAAGACCATACCAAATCACAAAACTATGTTAAATCACATAAAACCTTATGAAATCTGTCAAAAATGTTATATATAAGTAGGAAAGTTGTTAAATATTTATAGAAAACATCCGGTAAATACTATCCACTGAAAACCCGAGAATTTGATTAGATAGCCAAAGAAAAGCATAAAGCCAACAAAAATGTATGAATTATCATGAATTATTTTTATTAATTGACAGATAACCAAGAAACACGCACTAAAAAGTATCCACACCTTTAGTAAAAACCGTCGACAAACTGAAAGTTACCTACATAAACTTACTCTTTTATGTGTCAAAATTACTGATTGATTTTTCGATAGAGAAAGTTTAATGTTTAATTTTTTTAATTTTTTAAAATTTAATTTATATTATTATTTTCCTTTGAATAGTTTTACAAAATGTTCATCTTTTGGTGTCCTATTTTGAGATAAGAGCTCTTGTAGCACACCTATTTTAAAGACCCCCTTTCACGATGACAACTTAACAATAGGAAATCGCACAAATCATAATACCCCGCGACGTCATTTTGTGAAGTATCCGAGAAGTCGGCGTTTTAATCTGTTTTAATCTGAATTTGTTTTTTAGATAACATGTTTGATAACTGATATGCCTATTATGTCAGTCGAACGAGATTAATCTTCTAACTGAAAATATCTATTTGTACTTCCTCTCAACGCTAAATATAGTACCTTAAATTTATTTATATTTAATATATATTTATAACGCAATATTTATAGACAACAAGAATTACTTTTTTAAAATTTCTTAAAAAAATGATGTAAAATGCAAATCCCAGCTCAGAGGGTTTTAAAATGCTACGCTTTATTTTTAATAATATGCATTTCAACTATGTCTGAAGTAAATAAAAGATAATTCCTTTTATAAATATTTGTATATTGCCACCCAGGTATTAAATCATTTGACAGCTTCCTTTTTTTGTGGGAAAACCTGGTGAGCGGACTTGAATAGTCTGTTCAATTTGTATGGTAATCATACTTAATTTGGTGTAATACTTCTATTAATATTAGTAATGAAATTGCACGTTTCTATTTGTTAATATATCTGCCTAGATATAGATCACCAACTTTAACAGTTGTAAGGCAGTTTTAGTTTATTAACTTGTAAATAACTACCTTCATAAACGGTGATTATAAGTAAATCTGACTATTGAAAATTATTATTAAAAGGAAAAATAACGTTTAAAGCGATTTTAAATTGTATTCAGGTTGTTTATTATTTTGTTCTGTTACTAGCCATATTTGATATTTATGTATTTGATATATTTATGTATTTATATTCGTTGTTTTTATTACAAACCAGGTCTCTCAGTCATGGAAATAAATTTCTGAATTTTGACTTGACTATATCCTATATATGCAAAACATGCAATTTAAAACAGATATATTTAGTCATCCACATCTGAAACAGCTATGAACTGACACTAAAAGGGCACTATAGTATAGAACATAATTTATATAAATATTTATTATAATCAGTATTACACACAGTTTTCTTATTTCAACTTTAGAGAAAAACAAATAAATTTAAAATAAAAATACAAATATTTTTTATTCTAACATTTTAAATTCACAATTTTATTTCAAATTTAGAACTGCAACATGTTGAATATATATATATATAATTTATTTATGGAATATGTTTTCTTGATTTTTTTATATATCTGCGTGTAAAAGAACAAAGAAAATGTCTATTCACAACTACATATTCTACTAGAATAATCGTGTGTGTAGGACTCTAAACAGTATCAGTTTCGACAAGACTTGCTACAAAAACCCCTAAACAATGTATGCTAACATGGGACATCCGAGTCTAAAGATTACACATTTCGAGAATTTGAGTTCACTTGATATGGCTGGTGATCTATCATGCAAAATAATATCTTTAAATACATACAAATATATATTCTCCCGTCAGCTTCCTCAAAAAGAATGTTTCACATCTGATCACTAAATCGACTCTTACATATTTCTTGTGAGTTATGCTCAGCCAGTATTGAGCCTACTGTTTCATTATCTCATAATATCTGCCCTGATTACCTGGACGTATAAAAGCTGGATGTTTACCTGATAATGTGTTTTATTATATGAACATTATTTTGTATTATAACAATGCAATTATGATCTAGGTATGCTGGTATCTATGTAACTATACGAATACTTAATTTTTTAATGGAACTGACCATTTAATTAGTTAATGTATTGCTAAATCTACCAGAACCGGGCGCTTTTGGAAGTTAATTAGTCAGAGGGGAGGAGGGGGGTCACATTTCCCTACATACCACTTAGTCTTTGTGAATAAACATTCTCTATAAATTTAGAACATTATATTATTAAATTGGTGTATTTGTTCACAGTCAATTATAAATATAAAATTAGTTTTCTAATCAGGCGCTTAGTTAGCTGTCTATTTAGCGACACGTACAATATTGTGCTGATTATAATGCATTAGATAGATAGTTTTCATATTATTTTGACAACCACCAACATAATACAAGTTTATATATCAGTAATCGATGAACAAATTATTTAGCAGAACGTTTATAAAGGTGTAAGGAATAAATGACAGTTTTAGCCTAAAGCTTTAAATACTTTCGATACAAACAAAATGATGTCCTAAAAGGTTAATTTAATATCATTTTGATTAAGGTATTACGTTAACAGACAGAGTACAATTGAAAGACTTTGAGTAGTAAGTGATGAAAAACAAGTCGGTTAATTTTGACTCCACCATGACTCCCCTATAGGGTTCATGTGTGAGAATATTTCAACATTTATTTGTACTTTTCTGACTTAGTTTGTTAGTGACACAGTTTAACATAGTATACAGTTAGTATTATTAAATGATATTATCATCAAGTCTTCGGACAAAAAACTATATTTACGTTTAAATTATCGCTTTTTGACTTCAGGTTGCTGGACCGCTTTATACTACTAGCTAAACTATATTCCCTTTGAGAGCCTATAGGACAGCTGTTTCGAACTGTTTAGTTATCATCAGCTCGGCCCACCAAACACAAAATACAAGTCGGTTAGCAGATGCAGGTCTAATGATACCACAGGAAATTTGCATAAATATTTTATATACAATTAGTCATTAGACTGTCTACCCTTTAATATATGAAACTAATCAATATATTATAGTTATTATATATATTATTATATAATTACATATATTGACATTGTAATATTGTATGGTTATCAAAATTCATAAAGGTACGAATCTTCAGCAAGTGCCAAAGGGACAAAACGGCGTTACTGTCGAAAAAACGTCAGTATTATTAGGAACGTTTTAGTGGTTAATGATTTTTTAAATCAAATATATTTTATTGCTGTTACATTTAAAAAGTTATTTATTTAGTTTTATTTGTTTTTCTAAGAAATTGACTTGTCTTATGTCTTAAAAAAATATCTTCAAATATGTAAGCTGATTATGAGTTGTTGATACTACTGATACTACTGTTACCGGCGTAGTTGATAAACATGATATCGTTGTTTTTCTTGAACCCATTGCAGGATCTTATCATATGTTTTGCGATATTACCGGAAGATTTAAAATTGACCAGTGGACCTGACGTTGTTAGATCAATTCGTATCAAGGTAAGGCATTCGACGTGGCTTTATTTTTTTGTATGTCACTTTGTTATCAACTTAATGAGTGACACTACTGTGTGTGACAATTTTGTATCAAATTGTGAGTGAAACAGTTTGTCTATTATGTTGTTGTCAGTTTATAAGCGACACAGTTTGTGTGTCAGTTTGTGAGTGATACAGTTTGTGTGTCAGTTTGTGAGTGATACAGTTTGTGTGTCAGTTTGTGAGTGACACAGTTTGTGTGTCAGTTTGTTGTCAGTTTATGAGTGATATAGTTTGTGTTTCACTTTGTTTTCAGATATTAGTGACACCGTTTGTGTGTGTGTTTGTGAGTGTGGATGCATGTGTGCTACTTTGTTGTCAGTTTATGAGTGACACCGTTTGTGTGTGTGTTTGTGAGTGTGGATGCATGTGTGGTACTTTGTTGTCAGTTTATGAGTGACACCGTTTGTGTGCTACTTTGTTGTCAGTTTATGAGTGACACCGTTTGTGTGTCTGTTTGTGAGTGTGGATGCATGTGTGTTAATTTTGTTTTTAGTTTGTGAGTGACACCGTTAATGTGTCTGTTTGTGAGTGTGGATGCATGTGTGTTAATTTTGTTTTTAATTTGTAAGTGACACAGTTTGTGTGTCACTTTGTTGTCAGTTTGTAAGTGACATATTTTATGTATCAATTTGTGAATAACACAGTGTGTTTGTAATTTTGTTAGTGACACATTTTGTACGTCAGTTTGTGATTGACACAGTTATGTATCTATTTGTAAGTGACACAGTTTGCGAAGCAGTTTGTAAGTGACATAGTTGTGTATCACTTTGAGAGTGACACTGTTTATGTATCAATTTGTGAGTGACACAGTTTGTACGTCAGTTTGTGAGTGACACAGTTTGTGTGTCAGTTTGTTTATCATTTTATTATTAACACAGTTTTTGTGTCACTTTGTGAATGACCCAGTTTGTGTATCACTTTGAGAGTGACACAGTTTGTAATTTTGTTTTTTCCCCTGGTATTACAGTTAGCTGTTTTTTAAACATTTTATTATTAATTTTTAAAGTGTCACATCATATTGTATCTATGCACGCTAATGCAAAAAAGTAATATTTGTATCACATATTATTTCTATGAAAATTGATTGCCACTCCCACCTGTTATTGATCGAGCTATTAATCAAACGACGCATGCATCAAGCTTTTCGATATTTAAAGTATCTTGAAATAATAGATTTTTCGCTCGTCTATTTTAAACTATTTCAGTCGTGTTTTTAAATTTAATGCACATCAATATTTTAATATATTACTAATATGATGTTCTTCTCATATTCCTATGAGTTGTTAACATTTTGAATATAAAGCGATACATATTTAATTTTTTGTTCTCCGACTTAGTTTAAACATTTTAAAATTTGACGACATTAGTAGTTGTGTAGTAGTCACCCATATTGAGTCAGTGACGATTGCAGAATGTCGTTTTCATTGCTTTTGTCATTTATTGTCAAAATATATATAAATATCAAACTTCAAATATTCTTTCTTGACAATATCGTATTTATGAGCTATAACTATTGTATATTGTATATCCATCTTGTTGTTCAGTATGATTAATTATTTATAATATTTTATCTACAGAATGTATCTGCGACTCGATGGCAACCGGCGATAAAATCTTCTGAGGAGACTTAATTGTGTGCAGCTCCAATCAGCGGCTCAAAAAGATCTTGCCGACTTTCGAACTGAACTAGAAAACACTTTATAAATAGTTATTACACGGTGTACATTTTGTAGTAAAATATATTGATCCATGAAAGAAATACAGTATTTTGATATATGTATTTAAGGTCTAATATCAACAAAATGGTAATAGTACCACACACCCCCGCAACAAAAAGTCGACTAAGGTCTCAAGTCGTCTCTGTTGTCCACCATGACTTCAATTATAGACGTTTCATTTTGTCCAACCTGAGACGAGTTCAAAATTAATACCAAATAAAACGAGAACTTTTTGTGTTGCCTTCCTAAATGTTTTGGGAAAAATTCATAAATTACTTTAAATAGTTTAATTACATATCTTCCCTTCCCAGTCTATTGTTAGAATGAAATGGTTATTGCCTTGCAATGACACATACTTCTGAACCCAGAGGAAGCAAAATAGACTAATTTGTGTTAAGCATCTAATTCAAGCGAGTCAGTCCGATTCGACCATCAGTCAATATAACTAAACGTCTTGGCGATACATACTATACCTAATCAATTGAAGTATGACCTTAAAAATATGTTCTTCAGTTAACTGCATATATGAAAATTAGGACGATAAATACGTTACACTTGACTTCTGATTTGCATATTATTAATAAACAGAAATATGAATAAAAACATTTCATATATCAGAATATTCTATAACAATTTTTTTACAAATAACATATAGAAATTGAATGACTCCTTTTGAAATAAATTACTTTTTTGGTAAATAGTTTGAAATTGTTTCATACGACTTGAATAGATGAATTGCGATCTAAAAATAACCCAAATGAGAACTAATGAGATGTCTATGATGACTCCTTTTGCGAATTCCCAAAAAGGCTAAAATGAGACTAGCTATTTTTAGATTTTTAATATTTTAACTATTTTCTAAAATTATTAAATGATCTAAAATTACTTTAATGATTAATAAAAAATTTAAAATAATCATAATATTAAATGAGACGTAATGCGACCAGTTTACCCAGTTGAGACGTCTTTTTGTTGTTAGGGATAGTTCAATTTTATTTACTGTAAGTTTATAAATTTTAAACTATAACAAATTTGGTATATATGTAAAATCACACATTGTAACCCTATGTAGGTCTCGTTATGAAGTAGAGTGAAGTTTAAACAGAGATTTCGATGTCAGTATGGTTTCCAAGATGTTCGGAAAAGTTCAGAAATATAGCCCACAAATATGTTTTCCGAAGTCAAATAAACCTATTTAGAGATCCGAATTATTACAAAAATTATTACATTTTTAGTAATGAATTTCAGTAATGAATTGTACAACTTTTATATAATTTGTCAAATCCACACTCCCCTCGGTAATACCAATCTTTCGTTGATGACAAATATTAAATCATGCAATAACTTACACATTTTACAACGATTATGTGAATAAAATGTCGCTTTGAATTTGTGGCCAATCATATCGTAGTGCAAATATGTTATCCTGTTGCATCGGCTGAATAATATAAACCATTTTATGCACACATAAATAGAAAAGTATAGAATGCAGAAACATATTACAAAAATAACTGGATGGTATTTTTTCTGTTCTTTATGGGGGGCAGAGGCTTATTTAAACCTCTCAACTGAAATTTGTGCAACATTTTCTAGTTATAAGGCCATATCGCTAAAACCCAGCGGCAAATTAAATGAAAAAAAAACAACATTTTATTGAGTACATATAATTATATATAAATATATAAACAGTATGATCACAGGTAAAACAATAACAAGAAAGT
>JAUZND010000113.1:0-14393 GCA_034780555.1 Coelogynopora nodosa | reverse complement strand
ATTAAAAATATATGTATGTATAATATTGATATATATATATATATATATATATATATATATATATATAATGTTGATGTATATTGATGAGCATTATATATAGACAAAATTATTTTTGAAATAAAAAAACATATAATTTAAAAATTTAAATCATGTAACATATACAATTTATATTTAAGTTAACCAACGAAATGGAAAATAAAAATAGAATCAATTAGTAAAATATACATCCGAGGAAAACAATAAGACAAAGCTAATTAAGAATGGGTTATCATAGTTGATCATGGGAAATATCATGATAATGTAATAAATAATAATAGACTAAAAATAAGGAATATATTCAAAATAGCAAACAATATAACTTAAAACACAACAGTAGCTCAAATAAATATTAAAAGGAATATTTTAACTTAAAGATTAATAAGAGCGTGGCTTAAAGCTAAAAGAACATCGTACTTTTCTAAAATATGGCGTGATCAGTAAAATATGTAGGCACTTAGGAACTTAGGAAATAAAATAAGGCCACGTTGACGTTCATGAGGACATATCCCATGATAAAGAGGACTAGATCTCTAGAGGCATATAAGTCAACCACGCCCTATATGATAAAAAGTAAAACAATAAAAAACAGCTGCCGCACAAGGGTTAGATTTTAAGAAATAGTACTTTAGAGCAATTAAGTGTTATAATAAAAGTTGAAATATAAAAAGCAAACACCTGGCGCAAGGCACGGCTTCGCTTAGAGTTATAAGGGTTAAAGGAATAATTAGAAGTAGCAAGCTGGTAGTTGTTGTAGATTTTACTGAACGGGTTAACGAAACAATCGTAACACTAACGAAAGCAAAACGTTACATTGTTACAAACAACAAAACGTTACAATAATAGCATTTTTAAGTGATGAAGTTTTTTTAATGGGACACAACGTGTCAAAAATCCAATACAGTATAATTCCATGTATTGCTCGCTAACGTACTACGTAAATTTATATGTTATGTTGCACGCTCTAGGTCTATAAATATATTATATATATGTGTGTATGTATGTATGTATTCTCTTAGTTATTAGTAAACATATTAACTAGTATTTCTGTGTACAACATTAATACTATATACTAATAACATATATTTATGTAAATAATAATTATATTCACAAAGTAGGTAATGATATTTTGTAATTTAAATAAACCTGTAAATTATATTTTTGTCGCGTACAATATGTTTTGTTTTTATTGGGTTACAAATGTGTCAATACACTTATTGAAAAAATTCAGTTTATTAAAAAAATATGCTGTCGGAAAATTACTAACGAATCCTGGCTACGACCCTGTTTATGAATTCGATATATATTTATTGTATATTAAATTGCGGTTTAAGTTTTTAAGTAGAAAGAAATTTGTAGATTACTGAATAGACTAAATAATTTCTAAAATAAATAATCGCAAGCTATTTATTACAATTAATTATTACTAAAATACTACCTTGTATACAGGTTTACTAAATTTTAAAAATATTGACTAGAATTGCACTGTGGCTGTTCCAGCTGTTCTAATCAAAAGATATAATACAAAACAAATTTGAAATCAACTAATGATATTATCTAGATTGCTGCTAAATGTATCCAATTTAATAACATGTAATTATAAACAAAATACGCGCTTTAATACATTAGGACATTAAATATAACAATATGAAATCATGAACATATTGTTTGGTGTTAATTCCATTGTATGATATATATATATAGAGTATATGACATTACTCATCAAAAAATAATTTAATGTTTATTGCACCAGAAAAAATATTCACAATCGCAATACATAAAATCACAAATTTGATTGAAATTTTGCTTTATTTATAAATGATACATATCTCGATATATCGAGGCAATCAAACAAGTTATGTTAACTGATTTATTGAACAATCATGCAGTTCTTTTAATATAATTGTACGCGTCCATTTAACGGATCTACTAGCGGATAACGAAAATTTGTTTAAAAATTATTATTTTTAAAGTTTTAAATTATAATAAAGTTGATAGATTTATGTTTAAATAATGAAAGATTACTTTATAGCGATACGGAAATTTAATCACCAAATGTTACATGAAAGATGCGGTCTTGACTTTTCAAATAATATAAATAATAGAAAGCAGGAAAGAGTGACGATATGTTTTATTTGTAATAAAGACTAGTGACTGTTACACATGACTTGCTCTATCACGAATTACTTTATTATAACATAATATTTATAATAATATTTATTTAATAATAATTTATTACTTTACAATATTATTTTAATTAATATTGTGAATTGATGGCCATCAAATGACTGAAATCCATGGGCACGTTTAGCTAGCCTCAATTCAACCAGCAAATCAGAAATCTCGAAGTCGTTAGATAATTATATTCAAGTAAAAAAATCACAGTACCTATATAAGATAGAATAAATAAACTCCTAAATATAGGCAACTCAACACAGTGAGCCGTATAGGCAACTTAATAAGCCGTAATCTCGAGAGTATCAAAGTAACAAAGAATGCCAACAGTGTTACTTACCCTTGTCCTTCTTAGCCTCATCGTCAGCCTTGCTCTGCTGCGATAACTTGACACTCGATTGAAGGAATAGTGATGTAACACAGAATAGTATTGTCCAAAAGTGTTTTTTCCTTTGGAATACTGCAGGAATCATTTTACAATTAGCATACGCAATAAACTAACCGAGTATGCGTGGACGTTTCTACTTATACAAATATTTTGTAATAAAGGGGAGCAAAAAAAGTGATGACAATGCAGAAAATAGTTAATTATATCACCCCCCCCCCCTTCCCCTAATGCAACTCGCAGTAAGGGAGATGTTAAGGACTGGGTAACAGAACAGATAAAACAGTCGTAAATGCCACTCGAGAACAGCACGTGTGGGGGCACATATTGCGCTGAAATTAAACAGCCTAGGACAATGGGGGAAACTTTTTTGGTAGCCGTTTAAGCTATATAATCCAATATTGTGCTATTATATAGAGCTCATGTTGCCAACGTTTTGAGTTACGTCAGTAAGGTGTAGCTGGGGTAACTTAAAATATTGACCGATGTGTACTAAAACCGCGACCGTTTCGTCGTCAGCGACCAACGCAGAGAGGTATAAAACATTGTTTCTATATACCAGCGGTTAGTACTTCAATGTTGTAAACATTCGTGTATATGTATAGGCTAACTGGAATAATTAAAAGGTATATGTTTCAGTTCTTTTTGCGTAGTTCACAAAATAACCAAAAAAAAGTGAATACAAACTATGTTTTTGTTCATGAAACAAATATAGAATTATATCATTATTACATATTAGGCCATATTGCTTACCATAGTTTTATAATTCAGAATCTTTAGTGAGTTTTCAATTTGTATAAGGCTAGAAAACAACGTTCAAGGCATCTAACAGCCGACAACGAATGTTGCAAATAATTACTGTAACGTAAAGCTATTATATCTATTATTATTTTATAATAACATAATATATAATACAATTTAATATTTAATAAGTTTATAAAAATAAGGACAGGCTAGTTGCAGGGAGAAGCATCATCATCATCATTATCATCACCAAACCAGTCAGTTTTCACAACATGCACCCCTAACATGTAATGCCATATTGTAACTTATTTTGAGACCAAATAAATATGTGATCAAATTTTCGGAAATCTCAGTATATACACTAACTTATTCTTAAGACAAAAATCTATTTTTGTGCGAAAAATACTATAAGCACAAAGTGTGAGTAATATAAGGAGATGAAAAACACAAAAAAGGGATTTTTGGCACAGAGTAAAAAAAGAAAAAGAGACCGTCAATTGTTAAATGAAGCTATAGTGTATAAACCTACACAGCCGTTCATTAGGTCATCATTACAATTTCCAATATATAAAGATTCCGTTATCTCGCGTTAATTTCTACAGGGAAGGTTGCTATGTAGTATACTCCATTCAAAATTGAATGTGCTATTGTGAATATCAGTAGAATGCCTAAAAATAGTAGAATTTGAGTGTTTCATGTGTTCAGAGAGACGAGTTTTTATTAATCTATGTGTCTGGCCTACATAGACTTTATTACGGTATTATTTATGATGGGTAAAAATGCAAAACTTTGTCTAAATGTTCAAGTTAAACAGGCGGAAAATATACCAAGTGAACAAGAAAATGCTCTATGGGAAAACAACATTTATGGGTGTGGTTCACCTGATCAACTTTTAAGCACTTTACTCTTGGTAAGAATTTCGCGCTTTGTGGTGGATCTGAACATGCAAATCTTATTCTAGATCAATTTTCCGTTGAGGTGGATGGCAAAGAGAAGGTTTTAATTTATAAAGAGAAAGCATCCAATAATCACACTGACTAGCACCTTGAAAGATATATAGCGTCCGATGTT
Source organism: Coelogynopora nodosa (assembly GCA_034780555.1). Lineage (NCBI taxonomy): Eukaryota > Metazoa > Platyhelminthes > Proseriata > Coelogynoporidae > Coelogynopora > Coelogynopora nodosa. The sequence goes on along the minus strand of JAUZND010000113.1, from coordinate 9,982 downwards.
AAAAAAGTAAAAGCGTTTGAAAATTGTCAGAACGGTAACAAAAGTCCAGCATTGATATTTGAGACATACTTGTGTGCAACACTGACCACCTGGTTTAGGTCGCTTGTATTTATGAGCTTTAAAACGACCTAGTTGCGAATTGTGGTTTTGTCAGCAGCCATTTGAGAATATGGTAAAGTCTGAGCACTATAATAACAGCTGGATTTGAGGGGAATTTCACAACTCATTCTTTGAGGGCAACGGCAACCACACGAACGTTTCAATCGGGTCTGGATAGAAAAGTTATCATGAAAGTCACAGAACGCCGGAGTGAAAAGAGATTTAATTTATACAACCGTGTATCAAAACAGCAAGAATGTAGCGCATCGGCTGCAATTCAGTGCTTGCCGCTGTCGATTCCGCAAGGTTCATCATCGTCCTTTATCTGTACAAGTGGGTAAAAAGTTTGAGCACATCAACAAGCGGTGCTGTTATTGAAATTGACCGTTATGCCAGATTTTATTATATTCCCATTCATGACTGTTAATTACTTGTTTGTTTGGAGAATAATGTACCATTTTAGAAAAAAATGTAGTAATGTTAGAATATAATGCACTAATTCTGGAAAATAATGTACTACTTCTGGAAAGTTATTCTGGAAAGTAATGTATTACTCCCTAGAAAATAATGTACTTCTTTTGAAAAATAATGTACTTCTTTTGGAAAATAATGTACTACTTTTGAAGATAAATTATTTAAAAATACAATTTTGACAGTAGCGAATTAAATATCGATAAGATAGGCTATTTATAGTTATCGACCTACTTACTTTTTAAAATTGATAATTTATAATTTTTCCAACAATTGGTATATTGTTTAAATTTTAAATATTTCCACATATTTAAAATATAACTCCATAAATGTATAATGCTTTTATTAATTATATAGTGTTTAAGGAAGTTATCTAATATATATATAATTGAAGTTTTAACCTTTGGACTTATTAATCTTTATTATATTATTAAATCAACAACAAATTCACGTCATGAAGGATTCAAAAGGTCAACATTAATTTCAATTCATTAACTTTGTCAAAAGCATTTGTGGAATTAAAAAATATTTAAAACAAGATTTATAAAAGTGTCCAATTTGTAGCTTTGAAGTTTGCCGCACACAATAGCCAGGACACATGTTAGCCTTAATTGCGTGCACTTTACTGGCGCTAGCCTCCCATAGCGACTGTCATCGCAACTGGAGAATTTTAAACAGCCAAATTGCTCCGAGATCAATGTTCCCATTCGCCGTCTACTTTAAAGGATGTACAGGTTCGGTCATCAATGCTGATACCGTACTGACTGCGGCTCAATGCGTGTGTCGTTCACCCGCAACAACCGTCACTGTTGGAATCCTTGATAGGAATGAACGAAGTGCAACTCGGCAAGGTAGAATAATATTAATAATGGTTACAATTTTAAGTTGTCGTTAATAATGTGAAACGTTTATAACATCGAAAATATATCATGTTAAATATTTAGAGGAGTTGATAAATCCTAAAATATAACACGTTTGAATGAAATTGAGCTTCAAAACATTTTTTATTAATATGTAGCCATTATACTGTATATAATATAGCCGTTAAATTTGTGAAAAAATTATATATTAAATTAGGATGATTTCAAGCTTATAAAATTAAACGATAAGATTTTTTGTTTATTTTAAAAATGCAAAGTTTAGAAGGCTATTGGCTCCGACGTTATTAAAGCCCACTTATTCATGTTCGAGTTCTCAATTTTATTTTTATCAAAACAAATGCTTATTCAGTTAATCCATGATATTCTTTTAAATTTTTAATTAGAAATTACTAATTTATTAGAAATTACTAATTTATTAGAAATTACTAATTTTTAACATACAATAGGCAATATTGTACAAAATTAAAACAAATAGATATAGTATAAAAAAGATAAAATTCTTTATACATTTAGACAACATTCATGTATAATGGAAAGTTTTGCGTGCGTCTACAGTTCATTCTTTCACCTATCTTATCTTCTATCGTGCAATATAGTAGTGAATGGATTTTAATCTTTTAATCAAAGAATCAAAAACCTCATCGCTTGTTGATCTGCAATCTTTCAATTTAGAGGAAACTTGTAAGGTTTTATATTCTATTTTGTTCTAATTTTTTTTCACACTTTTTATGAATATAACACAGAACATTTTTATTCAGCCCATTGCGAATATTTATTTATGTAATAATATATTCCGTATTCATAACTAGACATCTTATGATGTCATCTATAACTGTAGCCATATATGTGGGGTGTGACTATTAACTTAAATTTCTTATACTTATTAGCATATATTCTGTTACAAATTTCTCCATCTTGTCCCATTTAATATGTAGGCTACTGTAAGTGTAGTGAAGTGCAAGACATCCGTCAGGGGTTTTTGCGGTTCTATTTTTTTAAGACCCGAAGTACGAATACAAATAATACATAAATACTTAACAAATCTAGCCAAAAAGATACCAATACCAAAAGTGAACGAATAATGAAGGAATCTTAGCAAGTTATACTTGTACTTATAACACAGACCTACGAGATGAAATGGTGTTAAATCACCGAAGACAAAAAACAAAACGGACCGAAAGTATATAGAAGCTAACTTAACGAGATGCAGTAGAAAATTAATTAGATGCGGAATTTAGGACCCTCAGCGGTGTGTTTAACCGTTATTTGCAATTCTTACTTAATTTTAACATTTGTTACTAATATCTTGGTAAATCTTTGTATAAAAATATAGCAAATTATTTAATTTCTTGGTATCATCTTTGTAGTGTATAAATTAGAAGACCAAGTACTTAATTAACCAAGTTATAAGTTCTTAATCTCAATAAATCTACCTTTCAAATCACCAGGATTCCGCCATGATTTTTTCAGTTATAAAACCCCCAGAAAGTGATATATTTTTAGCCTGAGGTATAAGATCGTTTCATCAGACATGCTGCCATTATAAAATTCACTGTAAATAAAACTGATGAGATGTATTACAATTATTGTTTATTATTTTTCAGATATCCAAGTTAAAGAAACGTTTATCCACCCTGACTACTTTCATTGTGGACGATCAATGCCAAGTGATATTGCTGTTCTCAAACTGGTATCCAGTATCAACTTTGCCTACGTTAAACCTATTGAATTATTTTGCGGTACTGTTACTAACGGCCAATCAATAACTTACATAGGATATGGATTAGATAACCAGTTTAAGTAAGTATCTGCTTCCTTAGAATTTTTATAATTAAATAGAGAGAAAAAAATACAATATTATGACAACTATACCTAAATAATAAATTTAGAGTGTCGTAACAAAAATGTTAACATGCTTAAGAATGTATTTGTTAAATGTGTTGTTTTGAGGAACACATGATGACTTAAGTAGTATAGGAAGAATCGATATGCGCACACCACTTAACCTTTGACATCCGCAACCGGCCCCCCATAATGATTTATTTTCCAAGTCAGAAATAGCACAAATAGAGAAGTTATTGCAGCTAAAATTCCTTCCACTTCCAACTCTTACTACGAACGGTCGTATTTGCGCGCTCTCATCTACACTTTCCAGGTATCCGTATTATTTTATCTTTATCTAATGGCAAAACTATTCATTAACGCTCCTGATGTCACACTAGATTTAGATGATGTCGCCATCAAGCTTGGTCAAGTTGTCAAGATTGGTGCAGACGAGACCAATAATACGCGTCATTAATTTCAATCGGTCCGGACTGCTTAAGAGAATTCACAGGAATAAATGTTGTCATCTATTGTATTATGATTAAGTGATTCAATAACTGAGTTACTGAAAATAGTTACCCGGCTATTGAAACAAGTGGCGATCATAATCTTTACGCAGCAATCACTCACTTTGAGATAAATATAATCCTATAATTCACAGTATACTGTATGGCTCAAACTGACTCAGGACTTCAGCGCTAACGAGTGGGAGTGCCTTCAAGTACTGATTTGGTCAATATCAATTGGCCAATACGTTGAGATGCAATACAAATGCAGTTTTCTATTCAAAGTCTACCAGCTGCGACTTATCAATGGTGAGTGCAAGTGCGCTTTCAAAAATAACAGATAGGAGCCTACTACTTCTGCTGCGGCATCTGTCTTTTTATTCTTTTTCTCCAGCTAGCCGGGCGCGCTTGTGCGTTCGATACTAGGAACTTTCTTCTTCAAATAAGCTAATGCCAAGGGAATCTTTCTAATAATTTAATAACAACTTTCCGCATTATTTGGGTTTATTAACCAGGCCTATGGGTAGAACGTCTTCTTCGAACGGAAGTCTCCGTTGTGGTTCATTCACGGGCAGTGACACACCATATGCTCGATCGTTTATATTTCGCGGAGGCACTTACTGCAAAAACTGCTTTCTTCTGAGTTTATTTCGTTCTTTCAGTAGTTAAGGAAGGGGCTGTTGTTTGTTTCTCAATTTGGCGTATAATATTTTTACCTTCATTGGACTATTTGTTTTCTATATCGACCCTTGGTCTTCTTCTTTCTCCGAATTTGAGTTTCGCTCCCTCGTGGGAGATTTTCCATTTTTGCCTTTAATTTTGGATTTCACTATTTTTGCCTCGATATGAACATCTTTCTCGTTCGTTTTCGTCCCCCTCTTAGCTTCTTCATCGGCAATTTCACTTCCTTTGGTGTCCACGTGAGAAGGGATCCAGATCCCGTCAATTTTTATGTTGATAGCCTCTAGAAGTTCACAATATCCGCAAACCAGCCACCTGATCTGCCGGACTTGGTGTTATTTATAGCTTCCACCAGGGACTTACTACATGTAACTATGGCATACTTTTTGTCTGGATGGCTTTCTCTTTCTTCATGTTCTTTGATGAATTGGAGAGCTTGGATCATCGCCACACATTATCCACCAAACTAGGAGCACCAAACTACCAGCTGCCTAGTTTTTCTTTCAATGACGATTCCTTCCTTGTTCATGATGCAAATTCCGGCTATTCTTTTTTTTGCTCTATGTTAGTCGATCCCTCAGTGAAGAGGAGGATGTCAGCTATACATTTTTAAGCTCTTCATCCGTCTAATGTCTAAGTTCTTCCTTGCTGTACTCTTCGTTCTTTTTTGTAGCGTGATTTCCTTATATTTGATGTGACTCCCAACAGTTTCCAAGGTTTGACCCACCATTCGTTGCATTCCTCATTTATGCTGTCTGACTCTTGGTTGAGCTTTTTTGTTTCGAAGTACTAGCTGTTCCTGGTTTTCAAGCGAGGTGGCACACATACTTTCACCATCTTTCTGTGCTTATCGGAGATTTTGAGTATATTGTATTAGTCCTATCTGATTCGGTTGATCTTTGCGAGTCTGTTCTTGATAGCTTCAATGCCGCTCTCAAGGTGTAGCATATCGATCGGAAACTTTTTGGCAAGTCTAGTCAAGCTCTCAGGTTTGTATTTTTGGTTCTCTGAATCTAAGACCAAGCGGTGTTGCTAAGTCAGTTGGTCCAGCTAGGGGCGGCATATTCGATGACGGTTCTGTTGTAGGTGAGGTAGATGCCGAGCCCTCAGTGTGTCCCTGCTACACATCTAATAACGTTCGTTTTTTGTTTTTTTGTTTTGCTTCTGGAGATTGTCTTGTTGAGGTGTTCTCTGAAATAGAGTTAATTGTCTACAATCATACCCAAGCAACTTGTAAGACTTTGTAATATTTACGCTACTTTCGCCCGGCTTCAGATCGGGTTTCTATTGGGTAGACTTAGTATCCGAGGAGATAACCATGCTTTTTGTTTTGCTTTAGTTACCTTGTTTTTTCCATTTTTGGCCCATTCAAGAACTTTATTCATTTCCTGTTGCGTGCTTCTTCTCATTTCTTCTTTCTGGTTTCCTTTGGTTCACACTACAGTATCGTCCGCAAACATGCTGACTTCGCTCAAGTCCTTAAGTTCTTTGTCGAGGTCACTGATGGAGATAATAAATAGAAGGAGGAATATAGCAGAGCCTTGCGGCCTTAGTCCCTAGTTCACGAATACTTCTTTACTCTTCGTTCTATTGATGTCGACTTTGATTATTTTGTCACTCATGAACTTTTTGACATACTTAATAAATTTAAGTGTGAAATTCAGCTAGCTCATTTTAAAGAGGAGCCTGGTCCTCCACACTTTATCGTAAGCTTTGTGATAGTCGTAGAATGTAACTAGAGTAGGTTATTTTTGTTGGTCCTTGCATGTTGTTGGTTACCTGTTAAGTCAAGTTGATAACTCGATCAAATGTAATAATTTAATTACTTCTAAAGTGGTGACTAATTTATTTACAAAAAGTTTTTCATCATTGCTACTGTTTCCTTATTAATATTACTCAGAATCTCCTTGTAAAAGGACGCGATAGCAAAGCTCGTTCACTTAGCACGCATTATTTGATTCTCTTTAATGTTACACAAATAGGATTTCTGAGTCGACAGATGAATAGCAAGTTTTTACATGCGGCTTTTCATGATGCAACCGAACAGGGTCCCAATTCCTATTCACGTTTGGATTTTCATCAAAGTACATCACATGAGATTTAAATTAGAACACACATTCTACCACACGAAGAATACCCTCCTCAAAAACATCGACAAACTATCGCACCTCAGTTACCATTATCACGTGAAATATAATGATTGACTTGTACTTTTTGTATATATTCATTCAATTTTAATCGTATTTTAAACTTTGGATTTATTTGAGAGACTTTGAAAAGTATTGAATCCTTTTGATAATACATATATTTAATTTACATATATATATATTGTTTTCTACTTTAACCATTAAAACTAGATAGCTCAGTATAGATAGTCCGGATAGCTCAGTTTTAGACCGGCAGGTTTTGACCTGTTGGTACAGGGTTCGTATCCCTGTTCGGACTTATTAATTTTTACCAAATTGTTTAACCATTAAGAAGAGATATAATATAGTCGATACATAGTATTAGTCAAAACAAAATTGGGGGTAAAAATACAAAAAACTATAGTATTAGCCGATTGACAATTTTCACACAACTTTTTTGGTACAATTATCACATTTCACTTTTGGATTGAGTAAATCAGAGAAAAGGTGATACATAACTTTTTCTCGTTTAATTTTTGCGTTTATTGCCTACGTGATATAAAGCGGCCATTCATCATTAACAAAAATGGCATGTACACCTTCATAAAAGGACGTCCGCTTTGTAGCATGCTTGATAGTTGAATCAGTATTATAGTCAGTTTCAAAATTAAACAAAGTCTCTAAAATAAATCCAAAGTTTAAAATATAAGAAGACAAGTATTTAGTTAAATGAAATTGGTTTAAAAATAGCAAAATGTCATAATATTCATTTACGCCAAAAACATTTGTTGAAGACATATACATAGATTAGATATAAGTTCAACGTATAGCTTACATGTATGTTTAAGTAATATAAGCAATATGAACAAATACTTGTGTCTAGAGTATGATAACGTCTTAAAATTTATCAGGTTATAAAATGTCCTTACATATCAACATCAAGCGTTTTCCGCTTCTTGACACTAAGCGCATAATCATCCTTCCCTTCCTATTATGTTGACTGTTCCAAATCGGGTTCGATCTGAAATAGTGTCACAGCTTTTGCCTTCTTGTTGCGAATTTGGTATATTTTAAATTAAACACTATAATGATAACTCTTGGATCCATGGTCTCTGCAGTACATATTGGTGGCTCGAACCTTATTATTACAACATTATTCTACTACTGTCTTGAATATAATTATGTATTAACTATATTTTCTATTGGTTTAGTTCAATAAATCTATTTTTGGATTGCACCTTATTTTAAACGGCATGGCCGTCATAAAATGTATGGTTATTATAAATTTGAATCATCACTTTATTTTATATATATAAATAAATGCTATGATTAATAGATTTTCATTTAATTAACTATTTCGATTATGTAACTAATGTCAGTGTCATTTTGTAAATATTTATATTTTCATCATGAATTTTAATAGTAAAGTTAAAAATTATTTAAACATAACATTGTTTTAATTCTAGTGTATCTACCTAGAGGTATAGCTGTGATATGTCGATAGTACATTCATAATTATCAAAAACATGCTTTTTTGTTTGCACTTGTTTATGTCTGATTAAGTCTGACAGAAATGTCAGCATACATTTTGAACCATCTTTTAGACAATGAAATGATCGAGAAATAAGAATAAATATAGAGATTTTCTTAACAAAAACATATCACTACATCATATATAATTGACGCTGTGGTAATACAGATAGTTTGAGACCAACTTAGCAATCTTTATTTCTCAAAAAATCTATTTAATATTTCATAAAAGTATAAAATTCAATTATCAAATTTGCTTGAATATTTACCTTTATATGTAACTACGGTATGCTGCAAAAAATGTTGTCGTCTTGCAACTGAACTACAGGGGTACACAAATCAATAACTACATATATGTATTATGTCTGTCATTCTGCTACAGATTTGGTTATCTCAAGTTTGCCTTCAATAACGCCAATATGAAATGTGGCAAAGGATATATCTGCAGCGATGTCTCTAAAAATTACCCCTTCACGGGTGACTACGGCGGTCCTATGACTGTCACGTATTCAAAAAAAATGTACCAGGCCGGGGTAAATAGTGGAGTTGGCACATATTCGTACTTCGCAAGTGTTCCAGCGGCTTGTAATTGGATTAAAAGTAAAATGTGAACATCGGTTTCAATACTGGAAGATTTCTGAATATTTGTACTATACACGAATGTTTCAGTGGCGTTTTAAAAGTGAAATATGATGACATTTTTTGTTTATAAAATAAAAATTTTATTTAGCGGTGGTGTTTTATAATAATTGTTCAATCACCTTGCCTTTTTTTCGTCAGTTGTCGTTGAGGGAGTGGATTCAATATTCACAATATTTACCTTATATTTGTGGGTCATTATACTAACTTTGGTTGTCATAGGTTACAACTCTAAAAAGATATATCCAATGAAAGATGTTGAACCATTTATGATCCCTAATGAACCGGATCTAAAAAAATATAATTAGAGGGATAGAGGGGGTATGGTCAAAGGTCAAGTGATTTTGATCAACCGTGACCTCCCCACCACCACCATCCGCCAGACTCTACATCAAAAACTTTTTACTTTTCTTTTTGACCCACCCTTACCCCCCCTACATCCTCCCCAACTCCCCTACCCTACCCCTCCCCTAACTCCCTATATTAAAATGTTTAAATAGAGAAATAGAGAAGCTTTCGCAGTTTAAACTCATTCTGCTCCAATATCTTGTCGAGAACGGTCGTATTTGTGCGTTCTACTCTACACATATAGTTATAAATTCATAACTTTTTTGTTACTGCTACCTTACCACCACTTTAGTTACTGCTACTACTTTATTTACTAATTCTTTGCTGCTACTAATACTACTACTGCTACTATTTCATTTAGATTTAATTCAATTTGTAACTTATTAGTATTTTCATTTTTTGATGATTTCCGTATTCGGAAAAATTTAGAAGAGGAGGAAAACATTGATATGACAGAGGTAGAGGATAAAGAGGAAGAGATGAGTAGGAAGAATTCATTAAGAGGATGAAATTTTATAATGGTGCAAGCTGGCACAATATTCACGCCACCAACGCTAACAACGGACTCGTCAACAGAACCAATGGAATTGGAACAGATGAGATAATGTTAATAATACATATGTTGAAGTTAATAATGGAAGTAACAACTTGGTTTTTTCAAAACAACGTATTTTTATGATTTGAAATCTATTTTTGAAAAAAATTATTAATAAAATGTTATAATTTAAAAAATAGCTTTACAGTCATGGTATGGTATCAACGTTATCACGATCATAATAGTTGACTGTGTATACATACGCTTACACTCAACAGTCAACTATCATGCTATCAACAATGTACTATCATGATAGTGACTGTGTATACGTTTACACTCAAC
>JAUZND010000112.1:0-14394 GCA_034780555.1 Coelogynopora nodosa | reverse complement strand
AGCGGCTGTGTCATCCGCTCGAGCGAAGGCACTTAGATCGGACACAGACGCTGTGTCACCCGATGGTAAAGGGTTAAGCATTATTGTTTTAAAAATATGTAATGATATGTTATTCAGTTATCTTTAAGTTAATTAGTTACGTAATGTAATATTGTACTCTGTTTCTGTGTTTAAATGCATCAATATTGATGTAATTGAATTGTCTCCGAAATTTTGTTATTAAATATATACTGTATATAAAGATTTGTCTCCAATATGAACTTTGCTTTCTTATAAAAACATTTTATTGAAATTATTTCGACACATCTTCGGAGAAGGAAATCAATGTTTACCTTTCTTTCCTCCTTCATTCATTTAGACATAACAGCTTTTCCAGTTTTTCTCAGGGTTCGCCCAGTTGCTTTTGGGTTACTTTCTGCGATAGAAGAAGATTTAAAATCTCGATCTGGTCAAAGATGGCATTTTAGATCCAATAGAATTGAGCACGTGGGCTACACCAATTGTTATACTACTAAATTAAAAACAGTCTTCCTTGTATCTGTAGAGATTTTCGAATTACAATTAATCCATACTTACAACAGAGGGCAACTACCACTTTGGGAATAGACGATATGTTTCAAGGTTTACATAACAATAATTAATTTTCCAAAATTCATCTTACCAACGCTTTCCTGAAAATATTTTAGGATAATGAGTGAAAGCGGCTAACAAAAGTAAACACAATGGGGGGATTATTTCAAAACAATTTATTTCCCCGAACATGTCATCGATATTTTTTAACAAGGTTTTCGCTGAAGTTTTAAACGTACAGGTCTATTGAGATGATTTTATTGTCTTCGATACGACGAAAGATCAACACATTATATAACGCTAATACAATTGCTACTAGTTCGAGATAAAAAATGGCAAATTAATGTAAATAAGTTTATTTTATGTATCTTACTACAATAATAATCAAACATCTTGGTTACTACTTTGATCGTCGAGGGATATCTTCTTACGTTCAACGAGTTCAAGTATTAATATAAGCAGCACCCAAGTCGACAAATGCAACTCACCTGAAGTCATATTTGGGTTTTAGTTTGGGTCGTTCTCAAGTTATCAGGGTTAGCAATGCCTCTATTCAAACATTTCTCGATGGACAAGTGTATCTGGCCTCAATAAACTGATGATTCCTATAATTCACTCATTGCTGCGCGGTCTTTAATGAACAAGTGTTAAAAAGTTATTGATGGCTTTCTGTTAGCTTTATATTGACTAACACAATTTTGCACACGTTTGTTCTATTATATTTTACAATGTTCCATATCTTTGTTTAGTTTAGTAACTCCTTCTCAAACAATTTTCTATACTATACTGTACCCTGAGCTATCTATTTTTGTCATGTCCACTATTAATTGAATCACTTACATTAATACCATTTAAACTTAGTATGATCTAATATATCCTATCATATTCTCTATTCTATCACTTTCTCTATACTAATGTATCTTTTATTATTCTTTGTTTCAGAATAGAACCCCGTGTTCATGTTTGATTTTAATAAAATTGTATAACTAAAGAGGAGTCATTCTTCAGGGACATGAAGTCTATAAATATATATAAGAAATATATAAGAAATATAAATACAAATTTCAAATTAAATACAAATAAGTTTTAATTAATACAAATAATTAATATTTTTATTATATTTTTTATAATAATATAATTTATAATATATTTTTATAATATTTTTTTATTTTATTTTATATTTAATTAATACAAATAAATACAATTCATATACAAATTTCAAATTAAATACAAATTTCCAACATAAATATCCACAACAACATCAAATTGCCCAGCATCGAAATACTACATGAAGAGAATCGGCCTCACTGAAGATGCTATATGCGAAGACTGTGGAGAAGAAGAAAGTAAAGACCACATTATGGAATGCCCAAATGGAAGAAGAAAAGAGACAACTGGGGTAAAAACCTATTAAACAACAATAGACTTCTGGTTGGTTATCTGAGGAAAGTGAGACCTAAATGGTTAGAACAATACTCGGCATAATCAACCGAAAAAACAACAACACCAGTATCATTATATTATTTAATGTTTAATTCATATATTACTATAATTATAAATTTTCGAATACTTCATAATATATCTATCAAGATTATGCTATTACTTTATTATAAAATTGAGTTGTCAATGTTAAAAGTTTAATCACCTTACTGAAGTTTACTATCGATGATGAGAATTCACGCCTCTGTGTGAGACTAGATAACGTATTCTTTAATGGTAACTATGATATTTTGAATTGTCGTTCAATAAATTTCTATTATATGAATTGTTAATTTTATTTCATGAACATTTTGAGAGTAACAATATAAAGCCACAATGAAACTGTCTTTCAATGGTCGTTTCCATATAGGATTCAATTTTTTCACGTCTTCTTCTGTTTTTTAATGAAGTAACAAGATTGGTTGCGAGGTCAAAAATTTTAACTATTAAAACAAAATTAAACAAGCAATCGAAATTGGATTAGTAGTTATTTAAATTACATATTATTGTTCTGTTTTTTAAATTATAATATATATATATTTTTAATAATTGATAATAATTTAAAATAAACCAATTAACTGATTTTAAAATAAAATTTCTAATCCACTCTCCATCCACGGCAATAAATGTATCTTTCTAAATTAAAAAACTTGAGGTCGTAGTAGGTCTTTGAAATTATTATAATCATTTGAAATTCTCTGCAAATTTTTCATCTAGATATTCACTCGAATTGGTTGATGAATTTAAAGACATTTTCAGACATATGATTTCATTTAATTATGTAATTTATCACGTTAGTCAGATCCAAAGTATATTATATCAAACATTTAAGGATGACATTATCAACCATAATGTTTTACTTTTAACCCTTTTTACCTATTCAACACACCTATCAACGCATACTAATTCATGTCATGTTATGTCTATCATAATATGCTCTCGTTGACTTGTTTTACAATAAGTACCGTTTCATAAATATATTATTATTATAAAATTCATTAAAATGGTTCGAAATACTGTTCATAACGGATTCGAAAAAGGCGTGATAAAGTCCTCAAATTGTGCTGTTGTATTAGTGCGGGTACTCTTGTATTTTGCAATAAATCGATGTGGGTATCGAATGCCCAATCAACTTATCTGTGGATGGCACTGCAGGCGGCAGATATAGTTGGTCATGTAGATCTTACCCAGTGGACCCCGCCTATCGGGCCCCATACACGGATGGTGACGACGACGATGATCAACTGCTCGACTGTCATCAGGAGATATCAACCGAGGGGGATGATAATGATTCCGCTAGTGAGGGCAACTGGTCTGTCCGTTACTTTGAGGATGTGTTGTGGACGGGTGATGAACAGGAGGGGAAGGAAGAAAGAATCAATTTGAAGGTCGACATGTCGCCTCACTTGAGATGGAGAGGCCAGTTGATCTGTTCCCTGTTGACAGCATAGATTACTTATCTATATTTGGGATAGATAGGCCATCTATGTTTCCCATGCATTCAATTAACATTTCACCATTGTGTGAAAAATTTATAATATTATATCAATATCTACTCAAACATTGCATTTTCCTTCATATTCATACTTTTTAATATTTTTTTATAAAATAGTTAGTCGAATGGATACTAAATTAAATTTATTGAAATTTCCGAAAATATTTCATTTTATGTGTGAAAATTCATTTTATTAAAAAACTATTTCAAGAGTAAAATGTGACATTAAATGAAATACAGATAATATATTTCTCGCAATAAATATGTTGATCTATATAAATTAATTATTCATAATGGATGTTGATTTTGTCCTATATTAGTGAAACATTTGTAATTCATGGCTGTCATGGCTGACAGCAACATGGCCTATCTATTATAATTTTAGTTAAATATCTATAGCTTACAGTTATTGTTTGCTGTTATTTTGTTGTTTCTTTCTCATTTTAATGTTTAGTTTGTTTTGATAAACATTCAGTCTAATAATCAAGTGTTAGTTTAACATTTGTTAGAATTATACTTTGCGTTGTAAAAAATGTTTAACGAGTTACACATTTGTTTTATTTTAATATTACACATATTTTAAAATATCACGCCTACAATATGGTTTATCACATACTGGAATTGATTGATGAGTTTTCTGTTGTGTGAGATTATTCCATTTACATGGTGTTATTTATATTTATGTCTTATAAGTTATAAACGTATTTAAGAATAATAAACAAAAATCTTATGTTTCGGAATTGTTAAAATTTAATGTAGTTTTTTAATACTTTTATTCCTATGTCTGGTATCAGTTCTACTTTAAAAAATATATTATGATTTGATACGAATTTTCAGACCATTGGCCTTTTTCATTTTCTAATAAATAAATGTAAAATTCCTTATTGATTAAATATATTAAGTATCAATTTTGTCTCAAAATATCGGTTTCTATATATTATTTTAATCGTCGTCGTTCGTCGTCGTTATGTGCCATACGCATGTAAATTTTAATTTAAATTTTAACATGATTATTTTAATACATTAAAAAAATCATGGAAACGTTATTTATTATTTTTAAAGTTGTTAACAATTTTACTTTCAGGTGGACTCGCTGACACGAGAAGGGGTCCTGCTTATGAAGGAGAACTATCAGGTGACTGAAAAAACTGTTATCTTGATTTTTTTCCGTTCTGCTCTGTAAATTTCATAATTTCGAAAATACTGTTTACTAGAGTGCTGGATATTTACATAACAAAAATTAATCTTTAATATTATGTTTTTCTTTTTACTCTAACTAATTCAATTGAGAGGGTTCAACTATGGTCATTGTCCCAAAAATAATTTAAATTTTCTGAAATAACACACGTTACTTTGGTATCGACATTTAATTTTAATAACGGCGGCAGTTTGATAAAAATATGCTTACGTTAGTTTACTTATTTTGTTGGAACAAAGAAATTGAATATAATGAAAATTTTCTAATAATATGTAATAAAATATAGATGGATAAATCAACAGAGGGAGCTGCAGGGTTCATTTTAGTCAAGGAATTTAAAATTAGGTGAAATTGTCAGCAAAACAAACCAAAATAATAAAAGTGTTAGGGAAAGGTGTATATGAAGAAATGTCATGGAAAATAACCAATGTCATCATTTCATCTCTTTTGCATCACATATATTCATACCTATACTGTATTATTTATGTAGAAAACTCTTCGTAATACCTGTGCCTACAATTCTCTTTTCTAAATTCATATTTAGATATTTTCGTTCATGTGTACCTTTTTTTCTTCCATGCCATCTATGTAATTGTACAAAAATATGTTTGATTACTAAGTACAATATTATATGTATATTTGTTGCTATGCAAGTTGATTAAAAATATTTTAGACATTTTGAAATATATTATGTACTGGTGTATTGCATTTATTTATTAATATGTTAATTATATTCGCATCAATATCCACTTTTAGATCTTCTCGGTAGTTTAGAAGGAGAAGATACTGAAGAGGATCGTGCGTTCTTAGCAGACCTTCTGTCCAGTGATTCAGATATGATTCATAGTTCGGATATGAATATATTTGGTGCCATTGGTGAGTAATGGTTTTGTATATTTTCCCTAATGGTATATGGTATTTTTATGGTATACATTATACTACTCATTATTTTTCCATTAGTGAATAAATATAAAATGACTGACTAAAGTAAATATATTACAATTTACTTTCAGGAACAAGTACTGGCGAAGATTCGGAATTTAATCTTGAATGGAGTTCCGTATTTAGCGATAGGAGAAAAACAGGATCCAATGAAGCCTTGGCTGGTTTCGACGCTGCTATCAAAGAGGTATGTTGGCAGACTATATTTATTTATAGAATATATTTTTGGTAGAACATAATATCATGTCGACAGTTCGAGACATAATACATAATAATAATTCAGTTTTAGTGCTATAAATTTAGTTAAATCAATTTATATTATCCTGTGTAGAATGTAGTTCTTACATGATCCTCGGTTCAATTCAATAACTTCTATAATAAAATAGTAAATGACCACATTCTATTCCTCAACACCACCACAATGAAAATTAAAAATGAATATAATTTATCAAAGCAACTGTCAAATATTACAATAGTTTAGTTAGTAGTTAGTAGATTTGCCTTAGGAATATAATATTATAATACAAGTATACATCATTAGGAAATCATTTTAAAGAAAACTATATACTTTATCTTAAAAAATGGTTTTGAGTTTCTTAAATTTCATATTAGTCTGGGCCTAAATAATGCCTCTATGCCTATAGGAAATGTATGCATCGATGATAATCCCAAAAATGTCATGTATGTCTTACAAATCCACAATTTTGACTTGTCATCTTATTCTCCAAGCCTGTATTTGAGAGAATATGCTATTTTTTCGTTTAAACACATTTACTATAAATATTTGTGATTTGATGGAAACACGTAGTTTTTTTCATTCTGGAGCTCGATCCAGTTTGTTGTTTTTTGTTTAAATCATCTTGATAATAATATAACATTTGTTGTTATATTTAGAAGTCATTTTAATAATTTTTGTTTCGCTTATTTTTTTTTTTTGCGACGGCGGTATTGGGATGTTAATGGAATGTTATACCAATGTCAATCTTTATGGATAAGATTTAAAAATGTGTTGTTTAGCATTATTATTTAAAGTTATAATTATGGTTGCTTGATAATGTGAGACGAAATAAATAATAATAATTAAATCAATAAATTACTTAACGGTACCCCGACAGTGCTCTGACGCAGACAGTCTGCTCTCAGGCTTGCCCACCTCACTCTGGAACCAGCCCCTGTCCATTGGAGGTGGTGCTGCATTCCTACAACAACCATCATCTTCGGCAGGTACAGCTCCACCCGGGTTTGAAGTGAGCAAAGCGGCCCCTAGTGCTGCCGGGAAAAAGGTATAGCTGCTATTTTCTTGTTTGGCTACCTTGAATAGATATAATTAGTATAGGAATAGTCGATTCGAGCACACTTATAAATAGATCATGACTCATGACTATAAATAGGGCATGACCCATACATTAAAAAAAATTGAACTTTTTTACCCTCCCTCCATATTTTCTTATCAGGAAAAGTATAAATAGAGAAGACTTCACTGTTCAAATTCATTCTGCTTCTTACTTTTGACACGAACTGTCGTATTTACAATTTCTCTCTCCTGTTTTTATTTCGTTTTAAATATACCAGTTTACGCTACTAAATTCAGTCTGCTTCATACTCTCGACGATGCTTGCATTAATTTGTGTTATTATTTAACAATTTTATACAACTAACATTATGTCTAAAATTGTTTTGGATGCATCAAACGTCGTGGACACTTTGAAAAAAGTTACAATAGGAAAAGCACAACAATTTCCTACAGGAACCAGCAAGAAGGGTGCACGCACTACCAATATCAAAATTATACATGTTATAAGGACTTTGCGGGATCAGTCCAAGAAACAAGTATACATTCGATCCAATGTATTGAAAAAGATGATGATTTGGATCTTTTTCTATCAATTCAATTTTTTTAGGGTAAAGTCGAAGAAGGTCTGCAACAACTCTTTGAAACCACAACTGGTGCCGATAAAAGTCTTTATAAAGTGAGGCCAACATACTCTGAGGACCGACAAACTGCCTGGTTGAAATTATCAATGGATTTCGAATCATTCGACTGGCATGGGAAAAGAATACCAGCTCCGTTTCAATTTGGACCCGGGTCATATCAATTAGTTATCCGTGCCACTAACCTCTATTGTGGTGATCATGGAACCAGGGGCTACAAATTTAGCGTATTGTTCAAAAACTACCTAATTAGATACAAAGAGGCAAAGATCGTACCACTCTTCGAAATAGAGTCAGCATTTGATGTGGACCAACAAACATAAGAAAAAGAAGAAGACAATAACGATAATGATGATGATTGTCGTCCATCGAGTTCAAAAAAGCAGAAAACATCTGCTCTGTACATGTAAGAAAGATAATTATTACATGTTTAATTCAAAGACATTTTGATCATCGTATTCTTTATACAATTTTACTATTTCATTTTCCTACACTGCAACTGATTCAACTAATTAAACATCCTGATATATGTACTCACTATTATATGGGAAAACTACACATGCATAGTGTAAAATGTAACAAAAAATTGACTGTTTTAATTTTTTCAATAGGAACATTTCATGTATTCAGCTCTGACGTTAATTTGGATATAGTTATAAAATTTCATTTACACTATTTTACCTCTGAAACATCCATTATCGAGTCACCTGTGAACTCGAGTCAACTTATCGAGTCAACTGAAACTTTTACCTTTGATTTGGGAATAAAAATAAATCTTAACCATTTGAATCAATCAAAACGATTCAATCTTTTTATGCAATATGAGCCTGAACTATTTAATGTATTTTATTCAGGAAAAGTTCTGGTAATGTGTGCCACATCATGCCATATAAAATTGAATTTATTCTCTAAATATAACACATTAAGAAACATAGAAAAAGATGAGATTGCAAACATTTATAAAATATATAGCAACTTAGAAAGAGTAAACATGGTAAGGTTCACCTGAAATATTCATCTTAAAAGTCTTTAGTTAATATATTGACAATACATTTAGTTACTTACTCCATAGGAGCGGATATCTTCACTTTGCGTGTTGCCGCCTTCTTCTTCTTGAAGGTTTCCTCCAACATATTAATAGCATTCTGACGTTGCAGTGTAGGCTTCTTTCTCTTCTGCGGTGCCCCAGATGGTAGAGTTGCTTCCCTCGAGTTTGATAGCGTTAAAGGGATCCTTGTTGACTACTCGAAAAAAAGGGGCTGGTATTTTTTGCATATAATCTGTTAAGGCGTCTTCACTAGTGATTAAATCAACCATACGGCAGGTACGAGGTAGTTGTAATCTGTTCATTACTTCCATGGGATCATGTCGGAGTTGAATGACAGGAAAATTAAGACTTGCAACATTGCTCGAGTCCCCGTGTTGCCCGAAATATACTCCATTACATTTTAGCAAAAAATTATACCGGCCAGGTCCAAACTCTGCCATATTGCCAATCGAACCGTCCCAGTTAAAGCCAAGTGTGTTGGGCGTGATCATAGCCCAGTATAACCCATTTAGAACAGTGAAGTTTCGGATTGTAGGCCGTAGACTTGGACACTGTGGTTGTGATATGAATAGCGCACGTAGAGTTGGGTTAAGATGTGGAGTCTCCGTGGTCCGTAGATAATCCACCAACTTCATACCGACTTCACGCTCCATCGACTTTGTCTGCTCGAGGCCATCCGGGCTCATGCTTGTTACCGTTGTGTATGGGTAGCTGATAACTTGGCTGCATGTGAGACTCTTGATGCGGATAAAGTCTGGTGACTTGAAAATTAAACTGGCAGAGTTTTGTACTGTTGACACGTCAATAAAATGTAAAGTCTTTTCTGCTGCCTTGTAATGACGACGAGGGCCCATATTCACTTCTGGTAGACTTTCTCAACAATATTGTATTATGCCATTGTATAGCTGGGTCTTGTATGAGATTCTTATCGCTCGTACGTCTTTAAGAGAGGAGGTTTAAACTGTTCCGTGTAATAGAGAAGAATGAGCTCTGAAACGCTGTGCAGCACCTTTATACCATCACCAACATCCTATTAATTAGAAGCAAGCTATGAAATACTCAACGTTGATTGATTAATTGTAGGTAATAAGTAAGCATTTAATGCAGAGCCTGTACAAACAGCACAGAGACAGAGAACTACTGGTTTCGAGCTATTCATCTCTCATCAGGTGCCCTAATCTCCCTACTGATAACTAGATTGCAAGTAGTACTTATTAAAACCCCAAACAAATCGTCAAAAAAGTAAGTAGTAGTAAACCCGATAATTGATGATTATTACCGTAGGAATTTCCAAATCGACTGAGGAACCCCAACCACATATTATTTGATGAGTTTAAATCGGCCAATAGGAACACATTTAAAAAAGTAGCGAAACAATCGACATAATGTGCGAAATTGAGGGAATATAGGATGGCGTAGAGCGCCTCCTTCCATACTACTATTGTGATATTTTTTTCTAAATATTTGTCTAAATCTTCAAAACTTGTATAAATTTGATTATGCGAATTGAATTAAAAGTGACATTGAATTTGATTCCAAATATGTAAATAACTATTCATATGTCGGTATTCTTATTGTTACATTGTGATGTCATATCAATATGTAATGTTCTTCCATTAGTTTATGGTCAATAATATGACATACACATAAAAAATATTTGCATGAAAAAGATAACTGTTACAAGTTACTCTTTAAGTCACTTTACTTTCAAATGTGAGAAAATGTTTGAACCTTGAATTTAACTAAATTTTAAAATACAGTTAGTTTTTATGGAGGCAATCCATTTTTCCCAAATACAAAAAAAATTAAATAGTTTTCAATGGCTGCGCCATATTTAAAGTAATGATGATCACTATATATTTCACATATTAGAAACATTATTATAATCAAATGAGATGAGCTTTTTCTTGTAAAAATGCTATTTATAGTTGTTGTCCTACATTCCTAATGAAGTATTCGAATTATAACATTTTTAATTGTTGAATTTTATTATCGACAAATACTATCTATGCTAATTTAGGATTTTTTGATAGACTATTTAAAAGCAGGTTGTGCAACCCAATCGCGGAAGCCATTTACAATATCAATGTTGCCAGCAGCTGCGATTTTTTTACAATTCTTTGCGATGTTTTAAAAATGTTATGTCCAAAATATTTTTCAGCTTTTTTTATCTATACTGCATATTTTACACTAACGAAATTTTTGATAAATTTGTCTTTCAATCATATTTTTCTTAAAATTCAAATATTTACAACTAATTTTATGCAAATTCTTGTTATGCGTTCATTTATTAATATAAAAAATTATACATGTTTTTCAAACAATTTTATCAGTTTTTTAAAGATTAGTGATGAAGTTAAAAAATAGATACATGTTACTATTAAAATACGCCAGGTTATATAAGGTTAATGAGGTGCGATTTTTTTCCAATACGATTTTTTTCATTTTGGCCGCTGGCAACACATGCACTCTTCTGTTTGCATCTTAATTTTTTTCTGTATATTGTCATATTATTCTCTTACCCCACACAGCAGGATATGTCAATCTGGCTGAACCTATTCGCAGATCTCGACCCCCTCTCAAACCCAGATGCCATTAGCAAAAAGGAGGGTCAGATTAGCAGCGCATAACGTCTTATTCACACCATCCGACGAAGTCGCTTCGACACAAGCGAATTTCACAGAACCAAGCTTCCAGTGGTCTGTTGTGTTTTGAGCGAATTCATACAATGATATATTTTAAAAGAGCACATAACTTTAATTTTTTTTTCATTAAGGCTAATTAAATGTAGGCATATCTAATTATTTATTATAAAAACCAATTTTAAACAGAATAGACTTTTATTTGACAATACTTTTTACAAAGGTTTATACAATCATTTATATATTTAAAATACATTTTTTGATGGAATGTTGATTATTTTTAGAACTGGTGCATTACATTGTTTATAATTCGGAACATTCTAAATAATTTTACATTACAATACGAATACTCACAGAAATTGTTATGATAACTTTAAAATTATGCTATAATTTGTATTTCTGTAAAATAATTCTTTTTTGTTTTAAAGTAGTCCGTTTAATAATTAGCCAAGCCACGATATCTCCACATTCAATCAACCTCCATTGTCATTTGCCGGCACAATAATAGTATGCCTTTATTTTAATAATATACCCATATAGATTAAGTCATCGTATCAATTTTCGAAAAGACTGGTGCATCGTTGTAATTATTGGTTCTGTTAAATTCTTCTTCATATATTGACTTGAGTGGAAATGAGACCTCGTGGAGTAAGGCGGCATTGACACGTCATCTCTCTCCTCGCTAAACTTTGGTCATCTTCTTCCTTCTGTTAATGGTATTCTATATTCGATTTGTGTGTTTCTATATATCGACCGTTTGTTTCTGACATTGTCTAATTATTTGTGAATATTATTATGGTCCACTGTTACTCTCCACTATTTAATTGTATAATAATCTTAAAAACAACGGCAATATAATAAATTTCATTATTCGAAAGTGTTGTGATTGAAAGTACAGATATAATTATTGCTTTTTCTGGCTGTTATTTCCATTGCTATCAATTCTGTTGTTTACATTCTCCAGCATGCTTTTTGACCACATTCATATTTTGTTTGTTTATTACATTATTTTATTTTATTGTTCCGCAATTATTTACGCCTCTTTTTTTTGTTCTGTTGACAATGTCTGCATTTAGAACCTCAACGAAATTTCTTAGTTTTATTAATATACGTAGGTATTCGATAATATCCCACTAGCATTCCTACTCTTCTTTTTATCTTGAGGTCACATTCCTAGACGTGTTATTGTGTTATTCACAACTTTAATTATTGTTTCTTTTGTTGACATTATTTTCTGTTTCCATGGCGACATAATAATATCTTTGCTCTGATTAACACATTGTTATATCATCTACGTTTGCTGTTGTGTAACGAATAAAATGATCTTCTCAATGCGATCAAAGTTTTCTTGATTCTGTTTACTTGGCATATTATATTAGGTGTGTATATTTTTATATCACCTTGGAAACTAGTAGATATAGCTAAATTGCATATTTACGTTGCGAGTTTTTTTATAACTTTTAATATGGATAGCTAGCTACAATAATTATGTTTCAAACTCTATAACACTGAACCTTTTTAGTTTAGTTTTTTCGACATATTTGACAGTGATAATATTAACAATTTTATCGGAAATCGTCAAAAAATATTCACATTATCATTTGTATTAATATTTAGGCTCTTTTTTTATTATTCCACAAATGAAATCGTTTTGTCAATCTAAAAACTTGAAAATAGAATATTTACACTTTAAAAGTGCATTGAAATGACTTGTATTGACAACCATTATCGAAAGTTCGTTGACACCAAAAAGGATGAAAAGTAGTCTCATAATTTAGAATCGGTTTTGACACCGAACTGTTTAAATTAAATGGTTTTATTCTTAATTGTTGCTAATAACGATATTAATACACTTAGAATCAATAATGTGAAATTCTTTAATCACTTACAAATTAAATATTAACTGAAACATTACTTAAAATAAAGTTATTAATAACTTTTATTGAAAATTTCAGTCGGATGTTCTCTATAACGAATTCTACATACAGGCTACATATACCTACCGTTAAAAATAAGTGGCAATAAAACATGTTTATTGAATTAAATAAATGGAATATTGATTAGCATAATTTTATTCATTGCACGTAGCAACTAGTTTAAATTAATTTGGCAATAGTTTCCTATGAGGTCAGGTAAACATACGAGCTGATACGAAATTAGTTAACTTAATGAAAATTACATAAAATAAAATACTTAGTTTTAATCATAATAGTTAAGTTAAATTAAATTTTATTGAATAAACGTACAACTACACTGAGAAAACAGTGTTCGTTAACAAGTTTTGCGAAAAATGTGTGTAACTCTGAGCTAAATTTGTAATTTAACCCACATATTTGATGTGTATATTAACCAAGATATCAAATATTTGTAAATTAACACTACTAACTTACAAAATTTTATTGTAAATGGAGAATTATTTACTATAAATGTGTTAATTTACACATATTTGATATTTGTATTAATTTACACGTTTTCGATATCTGGTTTAATTTACTTAAAAACAATAATAATAAATTTATAGTTATATATTAAAGTCACTTACCAACTATATAATTGTAGTTATGACTTCATTTTTTAATGTTAAATACGTTACTGATTTTTTAATTTTATTATATTTATTTTGAGGCTTTCTGGGACCCTCATAATCTTTGTATAAATAAAACATTATTATTAAAACATGGTACATTAAAGTGGAGAATTCAGAGGGAGGCGGCTCCCGATTTTTTACCTTAATTAAAAAATTATTACTGACATTTCAGATTATTTTGCATGACATGTATGCACCTTTTGATGATATTTGTATTAAATTAATTATAATTAATTTAAATTAATTAGAATTAAAGTTGTATAACTTTAATTATCGCAATAAAGTAAATACTTTATGTAAACATAATATAGAAGTAGTATGGAAAGACTCGATTCGGCCTCCTCTCTTGACCTTTGACTATGATACTTGACCTTTGGATAATAATAAATTAATAAATTAAATAAAGTAATAAATTATTTATGAAAATAATAAATTATTTATGAAAATAATAAATTATTTATAAAAATAATAAATTATTTATAAAAATAATAAATTATTTAT
>JAUZND010000111.1:0-14395 GCA_034780555.1 Coelogynopora nodosa | reverse complement strand
CATAATGGAGTCATGATAGACTCATAATTGAGTCATGATAGACTCATAATGGAGTCATGATAGACTCATAATATAGTAATGATAGACTCATAATGGAGTCATGATAGACTCATAATTGAGTCATGATAGACTCATAATGGAGTCATGATAGACTCATAATATAGTCATGATAGACTCATAATATAGTCATGATAGACTCATAATGGAGTCATGATAGACTCATAATTGAGTCATGATAGACTCATAATGGAGTCATGATAGACACATAATGGAGTCATGATAGACACATAATGGAGTCATGATAGACTCATAATATAGTCATGATAGACTCATAACATAGTCATGATAGACCCATAATGGAGTCATGATAGACTCATAACATAGTCATGATAGACTCATAATGGAGTCGTCATGGACTCATTTTTTACTGATTATTAATAATAAAGTGCATTGAAAGATTACACATAATTTCAATAAGTTTGCACAAACAATATACTATTTTAATTTGCTTATGATACACACATGAATTGTTTTTAAGCGTTAAAATTTGGGTTAAAAGTTATATTAGCATATTGAGGCAGTATGCAATATATTATAATATTATGAGTAACTAACTTTAATTAAAAGTGCACGGTTCATCACAAATAATCATAGCAGACATAAATTTAAAAGTATTTTTGACATTATATTTTTGTGCAAAGACATTCATATGTTCCAGAACAGCAAATCTTTAAAGATAAATTAAAACATATATATATATAGATAAAAAAGTATTTATATATTCAACATTAAACAGCAAAATATACTTATAAAATTTAATTTCTACTTTACATCTTACTAAAAAAAGGTTTGCCTATAAACATTTCTGTCAAACATTTGCATCACTTATTTGAAAATTTGGATTTAATGTAGGCTATATACTTATGAGATACAAATATAAAATAATTGATTAATTTTAGCTATTTTCATTGTTTTTCTATTTAAATTTCTAAATTTTGCTACTTAGAATTATATTTAAATTACATTTTATTTCTTTATTAGTTATTTCAATGTGATAACTCGGAAATAAAGCGGAATGGTTTTAAATCGATATTGAAATCATTATTAAGTATAGTCAAACTTATAATTTGACATGTCTTTTTTACACAAAATTATATTCTATATTGTGTTACTTAACAAGCAGATGTAGAATCATGTTAATTCAATACATATTTTACACGCATTAAGGTATATATTATTCTCGTATTAAGGTACGTGTTATGCACGCATTATGGTACATATTATGGCCACATTAATCCTTCCGCCGTGGAGTGGGGGTCTACTATTTTTTTTCTCAAAGAAAATAAATTTTTGATTGAACTATTTAATGTATGACCCTGATTTTTTTACTTAGTGGCTAAAATACTTTTATTTAACTAAAAAATATAATAAATAGAATTTCGAATATGTTAACATACCAGAGAATATTGAGTCATTATTAAACTATTTTATATCCACTCTCTGGGGTTTCTTACCTAGGAGCTAAAGCTTGCAGCATTAATAGAAAAAATAAGTTTATCGTAAAAAATGGTACATTTAATTAAATTGAATAATAAAATTTATTTTAAAAATAATTAGCAATTTAAAATATTATTCAAATTACATGTATACTACTTATAGCTTATTTATATAAGTAGTATAATAATGTAAATATACCAAGCTATAATCAAAAGTTATACATTATATGTGTATATATAGATATGTGGTTATATTGTCATACTTTTTCTAAACTGGAGCTTATGACATAATCAGGTCATAAAAGGATAATAAATTATTAATTGTTTGAAAAGAAACGTAGCTCAACAAGTCGTTAGAAGGTATCTATATACCCAATTTCAGCTTACTCGGATGATAAGAAGTTTTTTTTTTCGAGGGGGTCGAGGGTAAGTAACTGTACTTTATAAAAAAACATAAAATGCCCTTTTTAGGAATGGCCCACCCAGAAATTTATATGTTCCGACGTGCCTGAAATATGTCCACGGACGATGGGTTAGTTACTTTAAATATTGAAATGCACATTTTAAGGTTTACATTATGCACATATTAAGTTAAATATTATGAATACATTAAATTACTTATTATTCACTCATTAAGGTACATATTGTAAACATATTAAGGTACATACATTGATTATGTATACATTAAAGTACTTATAATTATGAAGGATTTTGTTGAATAATACGTAATAAAATAAAAATATAGAATTTATGATAAATAAATGAATTAACTAATAATAACATTAGTGATTATATAAGAAATACAATAAATATAAATTAATTAATTTCAGTTTGTAATATTTATTTAGAAATTTTATTTTTTATAAAAAATATGAAAAAGTACATATACATTTATTTTCAAAAAATATAATAATCAATTGGTTCTTAAAAATAACAATCAAATGTCAATGTGCCAAGTGCAATTTGCAATGACAAATTGTTTCCTTTATAAAATGTAGAATTATATGACTTTAAAATTAATATATTATTAATACTGAAAATAGTTTAATATTTATCATGTGGTTCTTGAAATTATGTGTAAATTAACTATTTCAAGTAAACACTATTTGCATCAATGTTATATAGCTATGAGTGCACATTTAGAGTAGTTTTTTTTATTTTTGTTTTAATTTTACTGTTTTTATAAATATGGACCTACGCTTTGTTTATTTAATAATTTAATAGTTATTTTACTTATTTAAACATTTAAATATTCATACTATGTCTGTCTAAAAATATATTTTTTATAATACGTTGACTAGTTCAAAATAATTTATCGATATTTAACAAGTGGAATTAGTTTGAACAATATTTTTAGATATGATTATATAAATCTGAATAGAAAATGATTTTGTTATTGTCTTTACTTGTTGATGTGTAACTTTATTACATACCATTTTATTATTTTTGTTAAAAATGAATGCAAATTAAATCATTAAATATATAAACCTAACTAAATGATCAAACATAATATGTTGCGCACAAAAATTTACGCAAAATACTTCTGATTAAATATTATGGAACCAAAAATGAATCTCAGAAAAGGTTTTTGATAATTTTTATTTGATTTTTTAACTTTTCTAAACATAATCTATAGAGAAAAGATAATTAAATTAAATCAAACCTCGTAGAACAAACATTTAGGGTAAAATATATCGGTTTGCTTTACACCGAGGTTAATTGAAGTGTAAAAGAAAGAAATAGTTAAATGAAAGGCACCATCAAAAAAAGTTAACTTAAAATGTATAATGTCATTATATACATTTTCAGTTAATCTTTTTTTTCAATTTGATAAATGAAATAACTTGATAATTTAGCATACTTATAACAATAATTTTCTCAGTTTCTAATAAAATTTTGTAGGCCGATGTATCAAGTTTGCCAATTAAAAAAAGGGTTATATTGGTTTATATATTTACATACAGAATCCGTATTCTTGCATAACGTTTTTATGTTCTGCATTTTTTAGACACGTATATTTATTTTTGAAACTTAAATATTATAGAGTAGTTTAAAATATATTACAGTGGCTCTCGTCACTGGTGTGCTCTCTTCACTAGTGTGTGCTCCCTTCACTAGTGTGTGCTCTCTTCACTAGTGTGTGCTCTCTTCACTAGTGTGTGCTCTCTTCACTAGTGTGTGATCTCTTCACTAGTGTGTGCTCTCTTCACTAGTGTGTGCTCTCGTCACTGGTGTGCTCTCTTCACTAGTGTGTGCTCTCTTCACTAGTGTGTGCTCTCTTCACTAGTGTGTGCTCTCTTCACTAGTGTGTGCTATCTTCACTAGTGTGTGCTCTCTTCACTAGTGTGTGCTATCTTCACTGGTGTGTGCTCTCTTCACTAGTGTTGGGCTCTCTTTACTATAGTGAGCTCTTTTATAAATATATATAATGTTTAAATAAACTGATTATCCACTGGTGGGTCAATATGCCACTCCGCACCTACGCCTAAATAGACACACTAAAGAAATTTACCCTGCTAAGGTTAATTATGTGCTTTATCCATTACAATTTTTACAAATTTACTATATATTTTTGCATTTCCAAATAGTAATATATGATTACGAGATAAGTTTTTTTCTTCTTTAGAATACGTAAAAATATTAGATACAATTAAATTGTGGTCGAACTATATCATATAACCGATGTAATTCAAATAACTTTTTAATGTTTTTACCTATTTAATAAAAGACTCGATAATATTTTTAAAAAAATGAAATACGTTATTTTCATTAATAATCATATTACTATAATTGTAAACATATTATATAAACATAATTGCCTGTTTTTAAGTATACTATATATATATATATATTATATATGCTATAAGTATGTGTAGCATATTGTTTCACATTAAAATATATCCCGCAGATAAAATATCGTACCTATACATGAATTATATCACATGTGTTACAACTATATTATTTGCAGTTCATTAAAATTATATTATTTATATCTAATATTTATTGTGACACTTTTTAAATAATGTTATATGATACCTCAATTATATAAGTACAACAAAATGTCGATTTTTCAAAATAAAATTATATTTGATGTAGAATTAATATATCTATAAGGAATGAATGTGTTATACAATAAATACCTTTAAGCATATATATATTTATAGCTCCACATATCAAATTTTTTATTTATTATAACAGTTTATCTCTAAATTGTTGAACAAATGGATTGTGGTATTTTAAATATACTATTATATATAGTCTGTCGTATTTAATATCCATATAAATTAATTTTATTCTAAAACAATTTTGAACAATATTTAATTAAAGCTAATTAATAAATTATACAAATGGCTGATAGATTCTCAACTATCTAGAGCATGTGCGGATAACTTAATAACTTCAGTGTCCATCAAACAATATGAGAAGAAATAAAAGGAAAGGAAAAGTGTTTTGCAACTGTATGAAACGATCCACTTCACATTCTTTATTGGTCAATCTATTCAAATTAAAAGGCGTAAAAACTTGTTTAACACCTCTCTTCTGTCTAATATATATATACACATCCAAATAAAGTTAAATAATTTCCTTTTGTAACGAGGTCGGCTTCGTTATCTCATTGTTTTCAACGCTGTGTAATTATATCAAATATAACATATTGTATATAGGTATATATATTGACAATATATCGAAGGCGAGAAGAGATCCCGTAACACACTGACTCTAACTATTGCATATAGTTTCCCATATGCAAATACAAAAGATATTAATTGCCGAGGCTCCCCTTAGTTTTAACAAGTTTGTCGCAATACGCTTCTGTGTCAAGGGGATCTCAGCAGATATCGACACATCAGCTGGAGCTGTTCTCACAGGACCTCGGCTTAGTCAGATAGAAAGTCGGCCCTAGAGGAGTCTATATAGAAAGGACCTTAGTACCCCCTTGTCATCTCGCGTTCTTAATGAGTGGGTATATAGATATATTTTTGTATGTACACACATATATTCGATTAATAATTGGGACATCTCTTAGATCATGTTTACTTCAACCCCTCCAACCTTTCTTTTTTATGAGAGAGGGGGGGATTCAACATAATTAATCTTTAAAGTAGTTTAACACTGTTAATTTTTGTTTATAGAAAATATGTTTTAAAAAAACTATAAAATATGGGGCAATTGGTTCTTCAAATATGTTCACTATATATTAAGAGTTTTCACTTGTGGGGATCTTAAGAAATTGACTGACGCTTCTGAAGTGAAGTTTCGACGAAGAGTAAACAACATAAGTTTAAGCCGGGACCATAAAGCCATATTCTTATGAAATTAGCAATAGATATTTAACTATTATCATGTACATAGGCAATCTAAAGTTAGAAAAGTATTTCTTTAATAACGAAAAAAATTCAAATAAAATAATGTTATTCTGATCTCTTTATATGCGATATAACTTAAATAGTCTATTTTCAAATTTACAAAAATATGAATAAAATCATATTTTCGTTTCAAACGTAAATATAAAAACGAAATTAGTTAAACTTATTTAATCAATCTTTTTTGTTGGAATATAATTTGAATTTGATCATGTCTTAATTTACTTTGCATGACGCTATATATATTTGAAAAGTAATTTATGACTAATATTTCTTTTAAATCTGTACAATGTGTTATAAAATATATAAACCAAATATAAATTATATTATTTTTTAACAAGTAATTTATCAAAATATGTTGGAATCTAACATTCTAAATATATATTAGAATGAACTGTTATTTTACAGAGAAAAAATTATCTTTATGGAATAGAGCAGCAGCAATACAAGTGAGGTAATGGTTGAATTCAGCATAGATGTATAACTATGCCTTTGATGGATATATTACATCTGTTTTTCTCATATACTTAGGTGTCACAAAAAGCCTATTCCCACCAAACGCGGTTCGACGAATAATATTATTAAATTTATAGCTAATTTATTTATATATATACTGACGCTTTTCTGCATTAAATATTTATTTTATCGCGCGGCGTGGCAGAAAAATTAGAATAATTTCAATCTCATATTCATCGCGTGTAAATATACGATGACTGTAAATACATTACTCTTCAAAAAAAGTGTGTATTCAACCTTTTTCGTATCGTCGCGTCGCATCGCGTCTTTCTCTGTTGCAATATCTCTTTACATGCTAAAGTCAACATTCGAAATATGTCTTAAATAATCTAATTAAATAATTTATAAATATTTATTTATTTTATATCTTTTAACGATATAAAAAATGGCACCTAAGAGATTTAATATGTGAAGTATAACATACTATATATATATATTTAGCATATTAATTATATGAACTATATTCCCAGAAATGTTATATACGCTCTTTAACGTGACTTGATCTTCATACATAATTATTAAATTTATCATCATTTTATTATGAGGTATAGCTTATATGGGGGGTTCACATAATAATGTATTTACAGGAGAATCAGCTTTAAATTATTCTTTGTATACGATTATTATTGGTCATATATAACAAAACTATAACGTTTATGTTATTTTTTATACACGAGAAGCTTTTTTATATAGTTTTTGCACGTCCCTCATGAGAACAACTTTATATATAATATACGAAGTAATATGTTTAACAACTTACGTGTTGTAAATATTCTCATAATTTAGTTTCCTTTCTATTATACATTTTTATTATTATTATTATATATATATATATATCATGGCATTATATATAATATGGATATATTTAAATAAGTTATCAACATTTCTGATTACTTTATTTGTATTTGTGAAGAAAATGAATGATGGAAAGTAAGTTAGATTTCCTTGAATCAATTATTATATTTGACGAGCAATATTAATTATACACCAGCCACTTTACATATATATCTATCTAATTGATCTGATACTCAGCGATTTCTATATCAATCAAAATACGCTTTATACATTTTAATTGTAAGAAATAAATTCCTTATTTTCCGGCCATAAAAACTTTATGAGTCACATAAAAACCCCAAATTTGTTTTGCCTACAAAGTAAGTGTAGTTTCAGCTTGTTGGTCTCCTCTCAAAGTAATTAATTGCTAACCGAAAATTGATACAATTTTCGCTCCAAGACGGAAGAAAAATCCTGAAATTAATAATCCTCAATTGAACTGCGCTTCACTGATGATACAGGCTTACAAGAAGATCAGGGCTTCTTTTATATTCAATAGTCAAGAAGCAGCGTATATCTAATATGAGTATACCAACAGCGGAACACGTCTAGGCAACCAAAGGCAGTAGCCCGAAGCCATTAACCTATCAAGCGCCCACTAGAGAAAGACAAGCAGAGGGATAACTTTCAAATCGAATTTTTAGAGTCAAACTCGTCCGCTAGTGGAGGGAGATTTGAGGGGAGAGGTGGTTTGATGGGTGTGCGCAGGAGTCCACCCGTAGTTTTCCCGATCTGTTTCTATCGCGTTCAAAATGCCTCTCCTGGGGATTCACCGACCAGGCTATTAATTTCCACCGGATTTGTTATTCCATTTGCTTGTGTCAAAGAATTTATGAAATTTCAATAATGCCGAGTCACACTACCCCATGGGAGGCGTATAGCGCAGGCATCGAGAAAGGGGGGGAGGAAGGAAAGGAGAGGATGTGCCGAATGCTTCTGAGTGCAAGACAGACTGTTGTCAGAGAAGCAGCGTTGGAAGGCAGTTCCACAACCCAAGGCGCCCGGGGAACAGTCTAATAGAATCGTGGCTGTGTTTACTGACATCGCCAAATGCAAAGGGACGCGGTCCACTGACGCGTAAGATGAAGATACACCCTGGGTTCTTCGTTAGAAATGAGAATTGAAAAGTTTTATCTATTTTATATAAATATATGTCACGCTATCATAGAGAAGGAACCTGATTTTAAGATTTTTCCGAGAGTGGATGGATCGGATACGCTGTCAAGATAGCAGATAGCAACGTGGACACCTAATTTAGATGTAGATGAGTAAAGCTTTCGTACAATAGTCAATTCACTAAAAGCAGTTAGGCTACATGTATTATATACTATGTATAGTTTAAAGTGTTACTATATACATTCATAGATACTATTTACTATTTAAGTCAACACTTTATGAAATGCCAAATATAAAAATATAATGCACTGATGATTACTCTTCATAAAATATTTTGATTTCTTGACAAAAATTATCGAAAATTGAATAAAATTATATATATTACAGAAGAAGATAGTTGACATCAAAACATGTTATATTATATTATGAAACCTAATATTGTATGTATATATATGCATTAAACATTTATTATATATGCAATCTATATGCAATTTATGTATATTATGCAATAAATAATGCATTATATTTTTTAATGATGTATATAAAATATGCATTATATTTTTTTAATAATGTATATAAAATATGCATTATATATGCATTATATTTTTTTAATGATGTATATAAAATATGCATTATATTTTTTAAATAATGTATATAAAATATGCATTATATATGCATTATATTTTTTTAATGATGTATATAAAATATGCATTATATATGCATTATATGTGTCACATGCCTTTATATAAATGCATTAAATATATTATGTGCAATATATATGTGTTAGAATATTTATAAATCGACAAACAAAAATTTAAAACAATTTAGTAGCAGTATATTTCAGTTATTTGACAAATATACAAACATACAAAATTAATTAATATAAAACTAATTGATATAATATGTATTATATACTGCAATATATTGTATTCTTACAAAACATGTTTAGCTCAATTTCTCTGTGAAAATTCTTTTCATATAGGCCATGTAAACTTGTATTTTTAGAGTGTTTTTCGGGCAATCCGAAGGTTCAGAAATATAATAGTAAACAACTTTTTACACAAACTGCGATCTGACTGTGTATATATATATATATAAATACAAGGTACATTGCTAGAATTCGAACCTGCTATAGTTCCCCACCCAATCAGATATTAATATCTTAATCGAAAAGGCTATCTCATCTCTTACATATCTCATATTTATAAACCTAAAAAACATACTAATAAATTAATTTTTTAATTTAAAAATTAACGCTTGTTGTCCAAATTTAATATTTTTGTTACCAAATTGTTTATTTCCTTTAACCCTTCGTACCTAGACATATTTTGAAAGTTTGGCTACGTGAAGAAGGGGGTATTAACCCCCCTTGAAAAACAAACTTCCTATCATCTGATTAAGCTAAAATTT
Organism: Coelogynopora nodosa; assembly: GCA_034780555.1. Classification (NCBI taxonomy): domain Eukaryota; kingdom Metazoa; phylum Platyhelminthes; order Proseriata; family Coelogynoporidae; genus Coelogynopora; species Coelogynopora nodosa. The sequence goes on along the minus strand of JAUZND010000111.1, from coordinate 4,659 downwards.
GGTATACAGATACATTCTAAAGACTTGTAGAGCTATTTTTATTTTCAAAAAATGTATTAATTAGTTTCATTTTTACGACCTGATTACGTCATAAACTCCAATTAGGAAACATATAGATATGTAGGTAAATAAACATATATGCCATATATTGGCCTATATATGCTATAACTTTTGATCAATGCAACCAAATGACTTGATTCTTTTTTTTTATCTGATTCCAGATCACAAGATGTGTATTTGTTTGGTATATTTTTAAATTATACTACTTATATAAATAAGCTATAAGTACTATACATACTATTTGAGAATTATTTTAAATTGCTGGTTATTTTAATAAATAATTTCATTATTCAAGTTATATGTATATAATTTACGATAAAGTTATTTTTTCTATTAATGTTGCAAGTTTTAGCTCTTAATATCTTCGGCAAGTATGAAAACCAGGAGTGGGTTATAAAATAGTTCAATAATAACACTATTTTTTCTGTTATGTAAAAATATTCGAAATTATATTTGTTATATTTTTTAGTTAGATAAAAGTATTTTAGCCACTGAGTAAAAATATCAAGGTCCTACAATATATAGTTAAATCAAAAACTTAATTTCTTTGAAAAATATTTGAAAAAATATATATTGCAATATATAGTGCAATGTGGACAAATTTTGTAAAGCACGTTTTAGTTGTTGTATAGCGTCAGTTTGTAGTCTCCATTTGAAAGATTTTCAATCAAGTTAGGTAGTCATCAGACATCATATTACATTCGACGGTCTTGAAAAAATTAAGGACTTACAGAAAATTAGAAGTCTCACTGAAATGATGAAAGATCATATACAACAACTAGTAATCATTTTAAATCAATGCTTTATTATAATATTAGAGCTATTTCTGGCTTATAGGGTCTATAGATGTTAAGACTCCCTTTAATTAGTATAGCTTCCACTATATATAGTATATGGATCAACATTAACTATACAATTAAAGCGTCTAGAGATTTTTTCAATAATATGAACAATGAAGTGTTTCATGAATTACAATAAACAAATATGAGCTTGTGATGCATCGATTATAAATATTATTAAATTAGAACTTCTATTTATATATTAGATTTTAAGAAAAGGTTTTGGAGAATTTAATTAAGCACTTACTCCATATTTTAATTGATTAAATTATTGATTTAAATTACTTATATTAGATGCTTGCTTGTAATAGATATTTATATTCTTTATTGTGTCATATATTTTAATTAATGAAACGTTATAATTACATGCAAAGATGATAAATAAAAACAAGTAATGGTCACTGTGAGGAATGCAAAAGAAAAACCACAATAAAAATTTTAAGTTTATTACAATTAATACACAAAAAAAACAAGCTTTCACCTTTCATCAAGAAGGCATAATCATGGTGTGAGTATTACAAAAAGTGTTAACAGATTATTATTAATTTAAATATAATATGCGAAAAATCATCAGCTAATCATAGGTTGATATATACATAAAAACACAATCTAATTACAAGCAAATACCAGACAGATACAAAAATCAAAATCGATAAAATCTAGACATATACAAAGCGGCTAGCCACCACAAAAATACAAACGTGTAAATTACAAAAGAAAGCATAGTAACAATGGATTTAAACATATTTATATTATATAAATATTTTTTCCACATTCTGTAATACCTTTACTATTATGTATATATTATATAATATACATAATAATATAGGTATTACAGAATGTGGAAAAAATAATGATATTACATAATTGAGAAGGAGTTACTTAAATTAGCATTAAGGGGATAAAATCCGCTATTTTGGTTGACAACATTGGATTTGTTAACACAGATAAAAGCAGATTCAAATATTTTTCTAGATTTTGAAGTATTAAATTTAAAAATTAGGGAAGCGTTTTAATAATTTTTAATAATTATTAATTTTTTAATAATTAAAAATTTTAATAATAATTGTAATTCTTTCTATGTAAGTGAAACTGGCCGAGATTTAGCTGTCAGAATAAAAGAGCACAAATCTGACGTTTTAAATTTAAAAGCCGATAATGGCCTTTCAAATCATTGTCTTAATATGAGTCATTCTCCTGATTTTAAAATGACTTCTTGATGAAAGGTGAAAGCTTGTTTTTTTTGTGTATTAATTGTAATAAACTTTACAATTTTATTGTGGTTTTTCTTTTGCATTTCTCACAGTGATCATTACTTGTTTTTATTTATCATAAATAAACATAGTTTACATAAATGCATAATAATTAATTAATATATCTTACATAAAATGATAAGGTTTAAAAAATTAAGTTATTAAAATTTGTCCTGTTTCTATGGTACAATATTTCAATCATGGCTGAGAGACCAGGTGCATTTAAATTTATCCAAATGTTTTACCAGCTAATGATTTAATGGATCTAAATATAACTTTTCAGGGGTTAATGCTACTGACTGGTAATACAGAGTAATACTTATAACTAATAATAACTATTAATAATAATAATAATTAGTAAATGGTAATACTTGACTTTATTTATCATCATGCAAACCACGTTTTCCGGTATAATTCATTATTTTTTAAGTTTTGTCCTTTTCTTATCAATATTTTTCGTCATTATGAGAAAATTACATTAAAAGCTCACATCTTCAAGAAAAAGTTGTCGCGCGGTCCATGTGTTGGATCTTAAGAACAAATACAGACTCTCTGTTTCCAAACGCAGCTCAAGAGCTCCTGCAAAATTCTATTATTCATGCAAAATTTGATGCAGATCGTCTGTTTTTCTTCTCACGCCAAGCAAAACGTGATTTGTTTAGTCATATTCCGGATCCATATCTTCGCAGACATTTGGAACTGTACGTCCTGGATGAAGCAAAATCTACTTGTCTAACAAAGGTTAATCATTATCGTTTTCTTCTTTCAAATCTGATAAATAATAGTCTTTGGAATAAATTTTGTAACTTTGATAATGTTGTAAATGTATCTAATTATTCTCTTACTCTTCATGAAAAAGAACCTTTAAGCTTTGGTTTGAATTTTGGTTTTCCTGCTGAAAAAATATATTTTCCTAATTTTATCGATAATATGTTAAAATTTGATTCTTTAAGTTTTAACCATAATTTTAAAAATTGCCAACTAAATTCCATTTTCAACAACCTTTGTAAGGCTCAACGTTTTCTTTCTAAAATATACCAATTTGTTTTGAATTCACTTCGTTCTAATAAATTAATACAGGTTAATGCTGCTGACAAAGGAGGCAAAATAGTTATTCAAGACCGTTCTGTTTATAATGTATATCAAAAATGGAAACTTTGTTCAATTGTCCAAATACTTATCGAAGAATTAATGCGAACTCCTTTAAAAAAATACAGTCATCCTTCAATTCGAATTTAAAAATTCTCGGTAATACATATATCCTGCTTTTAAAGATATCATCTTATCCTTTCGTTTCTTTTTTCCTGATTTACCATATGCTTATAGTTTTCCTAAAATTCACAAGCCTAATGTCCCTCTTCACCCTATTATTTCTTGTCGTAAGTCGCCAGTTTTTAAATTGTCCAACTTTTTTGCTTCTAAATTATTTCCCGTAGTGGGTAAGTTTTTGGGCTCCCACGTTAAGCATTCCCTCGATCTTGTGGAAAAATTAAGTAAATTTAATCCTAAGAATGATAAATTCATATATTTTGATGCGGTCAGCCTTTTTCACTAATGTGCCTTTGGAGCTAACTCTTGATTTTTTGCGTCGTAAATTACTTAATCTTAATATTCAATTTCCGGTTCCTACAGATTGTTTGTTAGATCTTTCTTTGTTGGTCTCTAAAAATAGCTTTTTTAACTTTATATTTTATAAACAAAATTTTGATTTTTCTATGGGAAATCCTCTCTTTCGAGTTTTAGTCAATATCTTTCTTGAACATATCGAACTAGAAATGCCGGTTTTGTTGGAATTAAAACTAAATGTTGGCTCCGTTATGTAGACGATGTTTTAGCTTTTATGGATAGTTCTTTTTGTCTAAATGATTTCTTAAATTACATAAATTCGTTGTACCCCTCTCTAAAATATACTTTTGAATTAGAATCTGATAATAGTATCTCTTTTTTAGATGTCTTGATTAAAAAATTAGATTCTTCCTTTATTTTTAACATTTACCGCAAACCTACTAACAATAATTCGTATCTATATTTTTTCTCTTTCCATAGCCCTAACATAAAATTAAAGTTAGTTCAAAATATGTTTTCCGTGTTTTAAACATCTGTAGTCCTCAGATTGTCGATTACGAAATTTAATACATCCATTCCTCCTTTAGAAATCTAGGCTATCCGAATCTTCTCCTCAATAAAGCCTTGTTTCGTGCTCGAAAAAATCTTTTCACAATCCGCGTATTAATAAGATAGATTTTTCTACTAATAATATTTTATCTGTACCTTTCCTAGATAGCTTAGATACTTCTTTTAACAAACAATTTCTTATATCTTCTAACTCTAAATTTGTCTTTAATTACCCTAACACTCCTAAGTCTAAACGTTCTCCAAATTCTATTTCTTCACAAATTTCTTCAAAAATTCAAAAATTGTAATTCTTTTTATATAGATGAAACTGGCAGAGATTTAGCTGTCAGAATAAAAGAGCACAAATCTAACGTTTTAAATTTAAAAGCCGA